>JBBPTG010000165.1:0-55009 GCA_038093975.1 Chalciporus piperatus
GGTAGACAAGTTGGATTGTCGTACGTTCAGATCTGAACTTCCGCCTGAAGCGCCCAGTGCCCGTAGACTCAACAGCGGCTGTGAGGGCACGCGCTCGCCTTGCGCTCGGGAGGAACGGATCGCCAGTTAAGCCAGTGTACACAAGTGCATACTTGCTGAAGGACGATGTCACGGTCTCCAAGTAGCCTACTGCCATAGCAGCGCCCATCGTGAGGGGTTGGAGCCACGGACGCAGAACAATTGGGAAGTATGAAGGGAGGAGACGCAACGCGATGATAACGAGGGAGAGCATACGGATGCCGGCCAGGATGAGTGCACTCAGAATAATAGACCCCAGAGATGGATAGGTGGATCGAATGATGGCAGCGTGAATGGTGCGAGTGTCTGTTTGTAGGGGTGGAGGCAAATTCGGGCTAGAAATCAAGATGAACGAGAAAACTTATGGAGAATAAGACAATGAACCCTTACTCTGCATAATACCAAGCACCAATGACCCCTGCGCATGTTGTCCGCAAAATACCTCGGGCAACACCCCAGCTCCAAAGCCATACAACCACTGCACCAACGATTGCCCAGTCCGCCCACTCCCTAATATGCCATTCGAAACGACCTTGAACAGGTTGAAAGTAGCCGATCAACAGGAGTCGGAAGATGAGAGTAACGAAAGGGATTGAAGCAATCAGTATCATGAGGAGGATAGCAGGAGAAAGTGCCAGGAGGAAAGGATTGGACATCAGAAGTTGTGACGTAAGATCAAGGATGGAGGATGTGGTGTGTATGTCGCGAGGAAGGTCGACTAGACGTCGTGCGGTGAGCATTGCTAACATAAGGGGAACGAGGGAGAATAGACGCAGCCTGCGTTTCGAGTTAATCAAAGGTAAGCAGGCATCGCACACGACTTACCCAACTGTCTCTCCCCATGTTGGCTCCTGATCCCCATCCCACATAAAACTGCCAATGAAAGCCCATAAAGCAGAGATGAAGAGTGTGAGTGGTATAAATACTGAGGTTACGACCATGACGGGTTTGACGAAAATCCGCAAGAGAAACATGTGCGAGTAGGCGACTGCGGCACTTAGGAACGTCAGGATGGTGAGCAACGGTACCGTATGCAGTAAAGTGAGGTAGGGCAATGGTCCCTTTATATCGGTAGGCTTTGGCGGTCGAGCGACGAAAAGGAGCAGGATGGAGAAGAAGAAGCATGTCGTGACACCAGTGCACCATAGAATAGTCCAATGCGAATCGTTGAACTTCCGTCGTGCACGCGATATGTAACGGGGGTCTGGTAGCGAAAATACGTCAAGTGGCCGTGTGGTACCGTCCCGCGGTAGCAGCGAATCTGTCAGAGATAAGGACACGGGTTCTCGGGTGCGCGATGGAGGGGGTAGCGGTGACTGTAGACGTAGTGCAGACGGTGGTGGCTTCGGTGATGGACCCGCTCTGGACCTGGGAGAGTCTAGGGAGGAGCTTGAGGGGGAAGGTGACGGAGAACGGAGACGTCGGGGAGGTGATGCCTGGTGAGCGAGCCACCCCTTTGGAAAGTCTTGTGACTCAGCCCGTCCGTAGTCGGAAGCCATCAGAGGGATCGACTGGGCAGCATGGCGAGAGGCCCCTGGCGGCATATCGTCTTCATCCAAGCGCAGATATGGGTCATCCCCCTCTATCTCGTGGATACGACTCCTATGATCACCTCTGCTGGACATTCTGCTCCTTTGGCTTGCAAGATGGGGATCGTCGAGGTCGTCGAGGTCGCTGTCGTGGCTATTGCCTGCTCGAGACCCCTCGTCGGTTGTGAATGAAAAGAAGAGAGGCTGTGAGGAGGACAGACTTGACTCTGGATTATGCTGTTGCAGCAAAAACTGCGAGGCATACTGTGCAAACGATTTTGCCATCACCAATTCACCCAGCGCTCGTCGAGGCGAACGTAGCCCAGGAAGATGCGGAGCCTGGCGCAATGGATGGCGTAACTTTTAAAGCTAATGGAAGCTGGTAAATTCACCAAACAACCTAACCTCAGGCTGCGTACACCATCCTGTGTGGGAACATCCTTCCTTAACAGGACTACCAAGTTCTCCTAACCAAGGCACCTTGTCACTTTGTCTCATATCCGGGAGGGAGAGCAGGACAGCAACGCCAGAAATATCCTAGCGCTACCGAATGACAGGCGTCTAGTAATTATTTAGGCGACCCCGCTTTCTAATGGTCGTTCCTGAGAGTCCATTCCAATCATATATAGGAGATACTCTGTAGTTCTATCTTGTCTTGTCGTCTTCAAAATGTGCGTTTTTGTTACCGTTGAAGCTAGCTCGGTGGGAACGAAATGGAGATGCCTTACCACGAGTAGTTAGGAACCTGACTTGAACACTGACTTTGGACTCTGTAAGAGCTATTGTCAGCTAGGAGGAGAATGACGCGACGGATGGGTTCCCACCCAACTTTCCCCGATCCGAAGAACGTCAATCTTTATTGCCCCAAATATGTATTGCAAGTTAAAGGCAATGCTCTACTCCCAAGTATGATACATGAATTAATACAATCGGTTGCTTCATTGTAATGATATTGGGTTATCTACGTGCTTGAGGATATCATCTATGCGATATGTCGAGCCATGATCGTGGGTGGTTTCATTCTTCCGCTTTCTCCTTATCATCGTCCGTTTTCTCAGCGTGGACTACGGAGGTCGTGGGGGTGACGTCTTGGTCATCGTCAGCGGCTTCCCCTTCGGGGGTGCCTTTCTCGAGGTCGTCAGGATTCGCCTCGCCGCTCCGCACGATTTTGCGGTCAAGCGAATACTCCCGCAAAAACAACGACAGAATCAGAGCAAAGCCAAGTAATGGCGTGCTCGCGATCCATATCGTACTGATCGCTTGTGACCAGGCATGCAGTACAGCATTGCGGAGAGTAATATCCTGTAAGTCCAGTTCCTCTTAATTCCAAGTTCAAATGTTCGACTCGCGCTACTCACAGGAATCAGGTGGACAAGGCCCACACTGTCGTTCAGCTGCGCGGCTGTGGTGCCAAGGCCTAGGCTCGCGAAATTGGGGATCGCGGCGAGTTTCCCGGGAAGCACGCTTGCGATTATTGTCTCGCCGATAGCAATTCCAAGGGCGCCTCCGACAGTACTGAAATATTTGATTTAGAGACGGAGGAGCTTTGAACGGCGATAAACGCACCGTAGGAACATGAAACCACTTGATGCGGTTGCCATGTCCTTCAGGGGCATTGCCGCCTGGAGAGCCACCAACGGGATTTGGAACAGACAACCCGTCCCGAGGGCTGCAATGAGCGGGAAAATCTCCTGTTCAGCACTTCGGAGCGGTGAGTATGGCTACGATGCATGCAAATGGAAAGGGCGTACAGGCTCGACGTATAATTCAGCATGATCATGAGACCAAAGCCGAGGGTCATCACGGTGTATGCCACCCACATGATGGGGCGGTATCTCCCCGTCTTTGACAAGACCAATCCGGAGACGATAGAAATGAAGGCCGTTCCAAGGGAGAAGGTAAGCATTCTAGCAGTGTCACATGAGCCAATGTAACTAGATGGAAGAATGAGAGACATACTTGATTCCAGCACCGGTGGCGGAAGCTCCAAGTACTACACAAAGCTGTCAGTTTTCATGTTCAAGTTTCGAGGACCCACGAACCTTGATAGAACAGTGGAAGATAACTGTAAATTGAGTCAGTAAAGCGGTTTCAATGACAGTTTAGAGTTCCCACAATGAAGCTCCAAAGAAGACGACTGCATGAAGGAAAACGGTGACCAGGATAATGCCAGTTGTACGAGTCTTCACATGTTCGTTAGCACTGCAAGCATAGACCAGCCAGGTGCATACTCACCTTAAAGAGACGGGCAGGGATAATCGCCGACCGGGTCGTGTATATCTCGTTTATTGCACCAAGAATAAGCAGAACAATCCCGACAACGATCGGCGCGATCGTCTTTGCTTGCGACCCTTTGAACATAAAGCAGTTAGTTGATTCCCCAAAACGCGGCGCCACCCAGACGTCAATCGAAGTATCAGACTCACAGCTTGTCTGACTGAAGTCGAAGCCGATCAGTACGCAAACAACACCCGCGACGAAGCAGACAAGTCCGATGAAATCGAGTTCAGCGACTTGGTCACGGATGGGGCGGCTTTGATGCGGGTTGAGATTTAAGAATGTAAAGAGGATGGCTGCTGCAACACCACCGGTGGGCCTGGACACCAATCAAAACACAGCAATACACCGAACGACGAGAGGAGCATACAGATTGATGAAGAAACACCACCTCCAAGAGACGTGTTGGGAAAACACCTGAAGGGCCAATCGGTAAAGAACAAATATTACACAGGCAAAATACTCACTCCGCCGAGAAGTGGTCCTATGACACTATACAAGAGACTTGTTAGCGGCTTTGTCGACTTCGTATACGTATCTGCCCTACCTTGCAATACCGTACGTAGCACCCATGAAACCACCATAGCGGCCTCGACTAAAAACCAGTTAAAAGGGCTGAAAGAAGTTAAATTACGATGACGTACTCTTTCAGCGGAACAATGTCCGAGATGGTGATGGCCACAAGCTGAATGATACCACCACCTCCGATACCCTGGACCGCTCTGCATGCGATCAACCAGTTCATACTCTGTGCTGCTCCACACATCGCTGAGCCAAACTTAACAGGGCGGGTCAACGGATGAGATGTGCTTATCTAGGGTACATACCAAGAAGATCATAATTGAGGAGTAAAGGATAGGTTTACGTCCTGTGATACGAATCAGAACCCTGAATAATGCAACTCAATGTGGGCTTACCGAACATGTTGGAGAGTTTTCCGTACAGAGGGCCGAAAGCACCTGCAGCGAGCATGTATGCCCTGCGTTCGTCCGAGAGATCAGCAAGTGGTGCACATTTTCAAGAGGAATACGACGTACGTTCCGACCCAGCTGTAACTGTTACCACCACCAAGCTTGGCCACGATGGTGGGGAGTGCCGTAGCCACGATTGTCTTTAAGACAGTCAAATCCGCGCGATGACCCAAGGAAATATTTTCAGGCTCACCTGGTCGAGTGCCGCCAAAAACATCGTGCACATCAGACCGAAGAAAACGATGTTCAAACGGTTCTTGGGAAACACATGTTCTTCCTTGTCTCTCCATGAAGCACCTGGTTCTGCTTTTTGGACAACCTGAGGCACCTCGTTCTGTGTTGTCGCCATGGGTGACGTCAAGTTGAACGGAGCTAAATTTCTTGTTACTTTCGGCTCCAAGGAAGACGGAAGGGTCCAACTAGAGGGGGGGATGACAGGGACGTAGCGATCATCTCACTGACTGGGTGAATATATACCATTCCTCCACCTTGCCAAGGTGACCTCTCGTTTTCTCGCAATTGCATTGAATTGTCTCCGAACGTCAACAATTACCCGTTCCGTAACGGGATTCGTCATAGAAGCTTTGTCAAGTTTGTGATCTTTAACATGTCATCTCTTTCTGTCAGCCATGCATATAACAATCAAGTTATCTGGTGTGTCGAATGTCCTTACGCAGCCTGGAAACACTCTGGAAACGCACCGTGAATTGACAGATGATCGATGAGTACTTGAGTGTTTGCGTCGGCAGAAACCTGATAGGCCTTTCTGACCGCCCAAAATTTGTTTACGAAACCTCCCTTGCGATAGAGATCGACGAGAGCAGACTCGGACTATCCAGACACCGATGGTGCTCAAGGCTCCATGATCACACTCGTCGCTCACTCTTGTCACTTTCTCTCTACCAAGATCTGACTTGAGTCGCCACGCAAGCCCTTCTATTCTTGTATACAAGCAATTTAACGTGAAGATCATGACAGCGCTCGTCCGGCCGGTGTCGGACGAAGCACATCGCGCGAAAACTGCTTACTCACGCGTGCGATCTATTTATAGAACTCGTCCATTTGCTTGTATATAATTTTCTGAGAGATGTTTGCGGGACAGTACAGAGAAACGTCCAGATGACACGAGAAAAATGGTGGCGTGGACGAGGAATGCGTTCACGGTCTGTTCTCGAATCTTGGACGATGGCTGTGTGCCAACGGGCGAGTCTTCTGCAAAAGCAGCTTCTGTCTCACTCGAGCCAGCCACAAAACCGAAATACAGGGGCTTCGCTCCAACATAAGACATTATCCCCGTCATTAATCATTGACTCCAGGAACACTAGCCTGAATCCGGACAACACGGTAGCATCTAGACCAATGAACGCCAGCTTATCCCCAAATGAGCATGAGTGTTCGTTCACCGGGCTAGGATATACGATTGGCTTGGCAGCGGACAAAGAACAACCTGATTAGCACAAATGCAAGCAGGCCCTGACGCGCCCACCCAGAATTGGCAACGATGTTAGAACTTTCTTTCATCCAATACAGTACCAGAATGGCTCACCTTCTGGTCTGTCATTTCGGCGAGGTGTCAAACCAGAGTATGATCTGTGGGGAAGAGATAGGAAGAAACTGTGCCTGGGTTTAGACCCAGTAAGATAACGCAGAGCTACCATCTCGTGCATGGTTCAGCGTACCTACCAGATCAAGAATGCCTGCCGCAGGAAGCCGAAGCCAGCACCTACGCCCAACCATATCAGATTATCGGATGTAGCCAGCTCGCAAACTCGAACCTCCTACTATTCGTGAACGGCCCGATCCGTCCGAGGCACGCACCTTTCGACCTCACCCTCGACCTCGAGGCCAGATTCTTCCCGCGTGGAGCCTCAACTCCGAAAAAAAAACGCGATCAGCAGGGACGATGAGCGGCGATTATCAGATTATGGACTGCAGGCTCGCTAAGTTACGCCCTGGGTGGGAGAGATGAGATCATGAGATCATGGTCTAATGTGATTAGATAGAACCAGTCGCGAGAGATGTAATGATGTCATAGGATGAATCCCTGATTCGACGTCATACATCTACACGTCGAGTTCGCTAGTCGTGTACCCTGAGATCGAAGAAAGGAAGAGGCCAGGTTCCCCGCCTCCCGATCTCAGGCTCCCGTAGAGATCGCAGTGGATGAACATACCATATGCGCATGCAAGTCTTCCGACCCGGAAGTACAAAGTCCGGTATTCTCTGGATCCTCATACCTGTGGTCCACGTTCATCGAAGATCATGAAACAGGCCAAGGGCTCACATACTACGTTTATGAATTGGCATTTCCTCCACTCTCCACACCACGACCATGACTGCGTCGGATACCAGAGTCCCGTCGAACTGGAGAAAGCTCGAGAAGTACAGGCGTACTGACGGAGGGGGCCCAGTTAGTATCCTGTATTGCCTCGACCGATCAAAACGTACCACAAAACATTGCACAGACATTCCACTTTCACAGAAGTTCTGATCACAGCATATGTACTGCGCTGCGTTACACCGGTCCAACAACTTATGGTTAAGGAGCGTCAGCGTCAATATTCGAATGAGCGAATGATCCATGATCAACGGTCATACCCACATCCTTTCCGGTTCTCGGCCCGTCGAACCAATGAGCATTCATACTCAGCCCGTCAAGAGGCAAGAACGAGGTATCCTCGAGGTGATTACAAAGAGAGAAATCGCCGAATGCCGGGTAGATTGCTTCGGGAGAATGAATGAAGCCGCGTCATGACCATGAGTACCTACACGTCGTCATCGAGAAGCCTTTGACTTGTCAAGGCGGGGTTGAAGCGGGGGCGGAGAAGAAATGAATGAATGAATGGCGAATGGCTTAGCGTGGATAAAAGACTCACGTATGGTCATCATACGTCACAGGAACACGCTGTAAGGCTGTAAGGCTGTTTGTATAATGAGATGAGAGGGGACGATCGGGAGTCGGGGTGGGTATCGAGAAGAGGAACATCATCAAGCACGCGACTTGCAATCGAACCGTTGGTAGTTCGACCAACTGACACCGCGGTATGCAATACGAGAGCCAGCAAAAAAAACGCTTCGTTCGGAGACTTTTGATCATGCATGCTTCGAGAAATGCACCTTTATGGCTCAAACACGAGAATCCGATCTTACGAACACAGGGTAAGAGTGTGACCCTGCATGATTCTTGGTTCTTGGGTTTCGTACGGGGGTACAGCTTCGAGGGGCGCGGAGACCATAGGAGCAACATTGCTCCAGAATTGTGTCTCGGAATTGCGCCGGGAGTAGATATCGACCATGCGACATCCGCAAGGCAATGACTTTGGCGTCCGTGCGCGGGAATGAATGAACGCGCGGATACGGCATGAACGCTCTTCAGAGAAGCGCACAGGTGTCGATGACGACTGTCGACAAGCAGTGAAGGAAACAGGTCCCGCGGGTGCGATGCCGCCAACAAGCGAGTACAGCCGCTGGCCGCAAGTTACCGCGAATCCACCGAACGTCCACGACATGAATGAAGGGGTACATGTCCGATAGCAGTGCAAAATCACTGCAGATGAAGTGGGGAGGGTCGGCTAGATATGATGGCAGTTGTGCTTTGGACCATGCGGCAACTCGGGCGATAACAAGGTCCGATACCGGAAGTCGCAAGTCAAGTCATTGCAATCGTAGAACGCATGGAATGGAAAAAAAACTACGCACAGGTTTGTCGAAAAGCTATGGCTGCGCATCGCGAATGAAATGTTTGAAAACGTACTCAAAAAACCGTACGATTACCATGTGCCAGTGGAGTTTTGGGTCCAGGTCTTCTTGGACGGTCGACCGGGTCAATTCGTTACCAAATTATGGTTGTCCGATTGACCACGCCTCCTTGCACGACTCTTGACAGGATGCAGGACCACAGGGCTGGCGGGGAATAAACCCTGGATCCGGGTGTGACAGTACGTCCAGGGATAAATCGAGAATGAAACCTTGGACTTCAAGGCAGACGCGCGCAAAGGGCGTGCCAACTCATATGTCGCCGCTGAAGTTACGTCGAGCATGAGTCCCACTGACAACCACAAAATGGGAAGGTAGGTATGTACATACCAGGGTGTGGAGGGTGATCAAAAATTGAGTAAGAAAGTGATTAAACGACGGATACTCTAAGCGGATTGATTCAACGCCATTCGGAATCACGGGTGTGGATTCCGAATACTTATGCGTCTTTCTCGGATCTGTTGTACAACGTTCAAGGGGACAAGTGGAGGACGGAGCACCAAAGAAGACGCACGCCTTGTGGAGGATTGAATTGTGGGGCAGCCACATGTTGCGTCAGAGAGTCTGCAAGAACAAACGAGCTCCCAAATCCAGACCCTATTAGAGGTTAACCATTCCTCCTGCCAGGGAGATGGCCTTGGAATGAATGAATGAATATCAAACTTGGCAGTACGTTGCACGTAAAGGGAACGCATACAGACCAGCAGTCGTGCTTGCTACTGTCTGGTCACCTTGCAGTGAGAACGTCCCGGCTTACAGCGTTTGAGCAACCTCCTAAACACTCACAGAACCAGCGATCACTCACTTCCGAGATACCAATCACATACCGGCCAAACAACCAGCACGGACAAGAAACCCCGTTCAAATCAACCGACGGATAGTATGACAGGAACGGACCAGGTCTGGCAGCACGAGGCTGAAAAAAAACCTGAGAGAGTTGATCAGCCGTCCACTGAAAATTTTCAGTACACACCCCAAAAGATTGTACCTTCCTTTGCCGGACAACGCTAAAAGGGACACAGAAAAAAACTCCCGGGTGCAGGGCGGGCTCGTGTCCATGTTCGGGTAGACTAGAGCGCAGGGATAAGCCAGCCACATACATGCGCCCAACTCTTTCAAATTTCTTGTTTCGACCACCGATACTGTCACCGGTCCAAGTAAAGCAAGAGGAGACGTAAAACAAAGACTCGCCGACGCATGGACATCCACCTTCCCAGAGTTGGCGACCGCCATTGCCTATCGCGGTTATGTCAGGGTTGACGACCGACAGCTTGAATGCCTGTCAACTGACCGCATGAGAAACCTCCGAGCTTGAGGTCTCCACTGGCAAATTTGGCCTATCACCGTCACGTCTGACATGCAAGAGACGAGAACCGAGCGCGAACAACTCAATTAATGCCGGCTTTTCTTGACAGCTGTCCGCCGGGACTTGCCTAGGCCTGTTTCCAGTTGGAAGTTTATGCTTCGACATTACTGTCTTCAACTTGAAAGCATACACGGTCATACCTTATCTACTCGCGGTGGGATCCGAAGTCGGACTCATCGAATGTACGAATCCTAGTACCTCGCAACTATCTGCTCCCGGAAGAGATCTGGCTTGGAATTGAGACCGTTTGAAGGCTCACCGTTAAGGCGAATAAGCGGGGTTTACGAGGGTTCACGGTAGCACGGAGGTTTTATTTCGCAACACATTGACACCGCAGGTTCGGTTCGCTACTCCAGAGTCTAGACTTGGAGCTTGGAGTTTCAGTCGAGTTTCAGTCCAAGACCTTCGATTGAACTCATACCATGGCCCCCTAGTATGACGTTCCATTTCATGTCATTCTTGCAAATGTACTATCCTATACTACTCGTGAGATCCGTCCCTCTCGTAAATGGAGAAGGTCCTCTGCCTAGACCCTCTTTCTCTTCTCTTCCCCTAATTCGTTCCAAATGCGTCCAAGACCCCCCAGGGGACATGCGCCTCATAGATGAAATTAGATACCGTTCCATGTGGATGAAAAAATAGCAATGTGGATGAGATGCATAACGTGTGGCGCAAATTGGAAGCAAAAAAGCAATGCAAGTTCGATGATAAATGTTTGAATGCGAAAGCGAAAGCGAAGAAAGTCCCATGCGTTGATGTGTTGAAAATGTCAATAAATGATGGATAGCGCTCGAAGCGTGCGAGTTGTTGAAACCGCGGCAGGCGCGGGGATCATAAGATGGTGCGCGGCGAAGGTGTGAAAGAATATTTCGAGAATCTGCGTAGGTGGCGCATGCGAATCCAAGAGGAGCCCGTGGACGATGTCCCATGTCCAAGAAGATCGAAAGGATGTGCTAGTCGCGGGTTCCTTCAGTGGGCGATTGCGCTAAGAAAGGGGATGCATATACAGTGCGCAACGATGCGCTAGGAGGCGGACGAAGGTAGAGCGAGCTCAGCCTGTCACGCGGCGTCTAAGTCTTCGTTTCGTTCTAAAGAGACTGAAACGGAAGCTGAGTACAATGGCTTGCCATTGACGACGGAGATTCTGGGTGCACGTAGGTCTACAAGGGGCCGTCAGTTGACTGGAGAGGACGAAGAAAGGGCGGGAAACTTACGTCCACTCTGAATCACCTTGGATGACTTGGTCACGCTCGATGGGGGACTGTTTCTCACTTTGGCTCTTTGGTCGCTTCTCGGGCGATTTACAACATAAGCTAAAGTGCTTCTCTTTGAGCGGCGCGCGCTCGTGGTGCTCAGCGTCTTCATCCTCATCTTCTGCCAGGTATCGAGATTCGTATGAGGCGGGCTCGTCGTAGGGGAAGTAGACTGGTGCGGGACGATACTTGATGCTCGACGATGGTCTTGGTCTTTGGGCCTCGAAAGAGGACCGATGAGGGGACCGTTGCTGCTCTACTTCGCATTCTTCGTCGTCAGAGTCTTCGTCGTCTCGATAGCTTTGCTCCCACCGTGGATGACGAGAGTGCATGGGATTGTTACCGAACGTCGGGAAATCGCGGAAATCTGGATCGTGGAGATCACCGTGGTGGTCGACGTACACTTCTTTGATTGCGGTCTTTGGAGACCTTAGTGTAGAGTGAGTCGCAGGTGAGGCGTACGCGGGTTCGAGAAGGCGCGCGATGTCAGCTTCGCGCGACGACGGTGAGTATGGACGGGACGTTGGAATGAAATGGTGAGAGTAGGGCTGCGACACGTGGCGAGAAGAGGGTGACGGTGATCGGTTGCGCCTTAAGCGATGTCTGTGAGCATGTGGCGATGGGGGTGCGGAGCTCGATGATGAGGATGCGCTGCTCTCGTATGAGAGCATCGGTGGAGATGGTGAGGGGTCGATGATGGAAGTTGTCGTGAGGATGGGCATGGCCTCACGAGAAAGAATTGGATGTTGGGTAGATATAAGGCTGCGAAAAAACGGCGGGTTGTTATGAGTGCACTGGCAGGGGTGGCGGAGACCAGTTATGAGCCCCGCGGTGTCAATATAAACAGCAGCTAGCGAGAGCTAGGGGATGTTATGCGATGTCGTACCCAAGTTCGTACTGTAGGGGAAGTACTGTAGAAAACCGGGCTGGGAGGGGAAGTGTGTGGGTGGAGGACTGGGGGTTATATAGCATCGGATTGATGAACGTACAAAGGCAGAGACACACAAAGAGCGAAAACGCGCTCCGGCAATACAAGTCTCCCCTTTGAGATCCTGCGTAATCATTCCGTCTCATTTCCATAAACAGCGCCCCCTCACTTCCCAAATCGGGAAATCATCCGATCCAAGATCTCAGATCCACCATTTCCCCATTTGCAGAACCCCTACTCGGCTTCCCGGTCCTTTCCCCATATCGGGTCGCATCCTCGCCCGCTTTGGTCCACGTTCCCCGCCTCGAGTTCCAGGCGTGCAGCAGCTTGTCCGTCGATTATCGCAATCAGAATCGATCCCTTTCTTCCTTTCATCTACAGCATCCACGAGGTGGGCACGACTCCCCTGGTAGAACCCCCATGACTCGTCCAGCGCAACCGCGCCGCAGTTGACTCGGTTTCGGTATCGGCCGCCCGTGTCAGACATCTTATCTCATCACCCATCGTTGTCGGTCGCACATCGTGTCTTGGTCGCACATTGTCATCTTACCCCACATCCGGCAGCATTCTCCACGAATGAGATTGCCACATCACAAACGACACAGAAACTCCAATACTGCATCTGTACCGGAGGGACCAGATATAGACTCCATGTACTCATCGCTAAACATCATTCCCCGACGTCTCATGTCTATATCCATCCTGTGTATTGCTCTTCCGGTTGATATACCGATGGAAGTCGACGACCGGGGAGTTGTTTAGATCTCAAAGTTGACCTACTCGGACCAGGTACAGCGAAAATACCTTGAAAATCTTCAATAATCTTTCTGGGCTACTGTTGTGCCTCGGCCTCCATGAAACCCCTGTTTTAGACAGCCTGACGCCACGAGAGTTGATATATCTCCCGGACTAGCAACTGATACGCTCCGTGTCTCACTCGTTCAGAGATGGCCGCCGAGGTTGGCAGAGGGATAGTACAGTCGACGCTTGATTATCGGATTTTAATGTTGCTCTGTGTTCAGATAAGATCACTCGCCCGACCATATCCAGCTTCCAAACCGGCGTCTACGTGCCGTAGGATCAATTCAACCCAAACTATACTAACAATAGCTATGCCTAGCGGCTCTCCTCGTGTCGAACTTCCTCTCTCAGAGAATCCCTTCCCTGCTCATGTTCGAATGCAGGGAGAACGCCACACGGGAAACCGCGGTTTGTTATGGTCTCGCACAAGTCTCACAGGTATCTAGCCCACGCGACCTTTCCGCTTCCATCTCGTTTTACCTGTATCCAGTCTTCCTTTTCCAAGTTTTCGAATCGTCATGTGGTCGACACAAGGGCGTGGAGACATGGACGTAGACGCCTGTCCAGGACCGACTTCGGTGTCATCGCCTTTAATTCGGACATTTCGAATTGAGAACATTCACACCCGGCTCGACCTCCAGGTCATGATTCTCCATATCCGATGAGCGTTACGCTGATGGAGAGCGATCTGGAACTCCTGTGGAGGGCGAGGTGGTCCATGATTTCCCTTCTTGGATCGATTCCCTCCAGGCTCCATGGCCTTCTCCGCTCCCAAACCACCAACCACGCGAGAGAAGTCATGGCGTCGCCCTCTGGCAATTAGCCATACCTGTGAACAACGCGTGTCTCTATCTATGATCTCATCGATGGATCCTGGGTTCAAGACGTGCGATGTACGCACAGCATAACCACAGGCGACACGTATGCACTATCCATCGATCCGCACATTCCCCTCGTTTTGATCACACCACCTCTGCATTTCACTTGATTTGCGAGGTATTTCCTTGATTTGCGAAGTATTTCCCTTTTTCGGTCGTGCTTGGCTTGCTGTGCCTTGAAAGGTAAGCTACTACTTTGAGGCGATCATAGGATTGGCTCTTGACTGCGACGGCGCCCGATGTGTTCTACAGTCTGAGGAGGTGCCGCAGTTCAGTCTACATAGGGACTCTTCCTAGAAATGGATGCGTGCCTTGATAGTTTCGATCATACTGCACTGGATCCCCCACACTCCCCCACTCGAGATAGGATTTGATTACCTGGCTGTGTCCGGAAAACACATGCCTCAGCCATCGATATCGGTTTTTTTTGTTCTAATGCAGCTCCACGTGTTTCCGGAATCCGGAGCATAAGTACAGTACTCATACTCAGTTTTCTCGGGTTGGCCGGGCCACGGCTTCAACCTGCCAAAAACCTACTTACCAGTCATGACGACAGCTCATATGTCGTCCCGCCTCATCCGATTTCCATACAATTACCCAGGGTCATCTGAATCCTCATGCCCAATTCCGAAAACGTTCACCACTGGCGTCCCGTTGTCCTCGGAACTTGGGCGCACATATGGGCAAGGCCAAGATTATCTTATCTCTCTCACTGCGCTGTCAGAAGAAGCACGTCTCCTGACCCCTCTTTACCCAATCGGTTTGGAGTGTATCTATACTTTAATGACCGCACTCCCATACAAGGTTATCGATTCTTATAGGCTGGTACTAGACGCTTACAAAAAGGTAACACGGCGGGCTCCTCGTTCATACTCGGGGCGGGCTTCCCGGACCCCACGTCAGCGTGAGTTACCGGGAACCATCGACGAGTGACGAGTGGGGTCGGGGACAAACGGGAAACTAAGATTCTATGAATCCGACTACTCACGTTCACCTCCATCGGTCATTCACGTTTACCGTTCCCAGTTGTAGCTGACCGAATCCTATTCATCAGCTGGCTATGTCATCATCCGAGTCATCACCATCATGATGGTGATTAGTATGAAGACCGACTCTGTTCTCTCCTTGCTTCGCGGATAGAGCGATGGTTCTTGGCCAGTAGTATCCCGACTGGTCGTCGGCTTTTTGCGCGAACTCGGGCTCGGAGTTGATCGTTCAGCTCCATGGTTCAATTTGCTTATCGCCATGGGATTATCAATGAGAAGCGGGGTGACATCTCGACCGATGAGCGTGACCGACGTCAAGTGGCCCCTGAAATCCCTGATTGGCCGCTCAGTGGCGTTAGGATCCTTGGCAATGGTAGAGCATGACTCGGATGATGATACAACATTGTAAGACGCTCCAATTTTAGTGTGAGTGATGTGATCAGGAACCTCACTGCTTACGGATTTAAGAAAGCCGGCAGCTTGACAAACGTTTCTACGAACCAATGGTCGTCAAGGAAAACTCTGGTGGCGATACGTTGGATATGTTCTATGCTCGGTGACGCTGAAACATGTGCATGAACATTCGCAGTTGCAATCGTCACGCGGTGAGTGCGAAGACGCATCACTTTCATATCGTGTACCCCGAGGGACACCGAGGGGTAAAGGCGATGACTTGCTGACCCGTACGACTCGGATTCCATGGTCATCAAGCGCTGCGACTTGATGAAATCAATGAAAGAGCACGGAACTTCGAACTGAAGATATTTCCGCACCACCCTTGACCCATCATACAGGATTCGTAGTTTAATTTCTCGTTATGGTGATCATCGACAATCTCGATGGCGGGCGTTACTCTCACCGGCGAATCCCCTTATTTTGATCGTCTCGCAGGTCACCCGGGGGTCAGGGCGAATCGATACCCATCCGGTGATCTCCTGGGGAGATTATCTTCACTATCTGACCCATCTATCAGCGAGGAGCCACGTTGAGCCATGACGGAACGTTACCCAATCCGGGAGGGATGCAAGAACTTGAAGCGCGCCGACTTCGAGAGACACGGGGGACCTACCAGGACCCACATTGATATATCGGTCTTGATCAAGACATTCTATTTTGCCATTTTCACCAATGATGCGGGTTCGATCAAGATGTAGCGATTATCGATAACTACCCACGAGAAAACCACGAGTCTTGATTATCATGGAGGCCCACGATATCTGACCTGGTATGGAAAGACGCCTACCGGACGTCGATGACGTGGCATTTCATTATCGTCGCCATCACAGCAAATAATGGAAATTCCAGCAGGTCGTCCTTCTTCACCCTTGGCCTCTACAGCAGCAACGTCAAGACTCCGTTCATCATTAAATCATTCTCACCATTAAAAAAATCTCTCTCTCTCCACGCGTCCGCCATCGATAACAAACCACGCCAAAGCATCACACATCACATTTCACGAACGAGATTGGCTTGTACCATGAGAACAAATTGAACGATTGGATGGCGGGGTGCGGATCTGATGTGCGCGGCGCGTGTTGTCTAATGGCAGACCATTTCGTACGAGCACGTTCATTTCGCGAATCTGATTCGAGGGTTTATAGCCAATCTTGGTGCGTCATTGATTCCTTTTGGAGCCTGACGCGGTCCACGAGGGGTTATGCGGCATGAGGAGGGGGGGGGGGATTGGCAGGGAGAGTCGTTCATGCCGGTGCTGTGAAATGTTGTGTAGAGGCGCACCGTAGCCTCGTGGGGTTTAGCCCCTATCTGTGTCAGTTCGCAAAATCTATTGGACCCACGGAGCGTAGGGTTCACGTTCATATCCGATTTGGATGGTGTTGTACATCATGATTGAGTGTATCCCCGAGGAGAAACGCGGGGGGTGTTCAGGCTTGAGCAGGGTGTCACGAAAGTCATTACTCGGGGATCCTAAAAGAGTGGATTCAACGGTGATGCTGTCGCACGGAGCGCCCTGCTACGCGGATCCTGCAGTGCACGAAACACCTGTGAATTGGGGTGAGGTTGTAAACGAGGTACTGCCACTGTGTCGAAAAGTCGTACCATCCTCAGGAAAAGAGGCACAGCAGATTGTTAGATTGCGGCTGGCCGCGGTGAGTACTCAGTACACATTGCACAATACGATCCGCAATGACTGATGCCAGCTTGCAAACCCGCCAGGGTCCCGCCGCTGCAGTTGGATGGCAGGATGCTTGGACTGGAAGTCTTGACTCAGTGCCGTCACCCGTGCGAAAGTTGGAACACACTTCCAACTGCTGGCAGTTCCACTGACTTTCCACAGATTCGGAAACTACGTTCGACACCAATACAGCTGCAGACTGCAATCCGCTCATAACTCTGCTATCGGTCTGTTGAACTCCGGCTATCCAGTGGGACCGGTTGCCTCCCGACGCGTCGTGGCCGCGAAAGGCCAATCGAGATGATTACTCTGGTATTGACGAGACTGCCAGCGAGTAGAAGGAATTCGAACTCGAGCTAACATTTCTTTGTTCCATAGCCAGGACAGCATTCAAGTTTGCTAGACCTCATTTCGCGAAGTCCAATGTCACTGCTCTATCATGTACATGTCTTTGTTCTGTGGATGGGTCCCGTCACAAATGAAACGTGAATGTGCCTTGGTGCTTATTGGTGATTTCGCGAAAGTCTTTCCTTTCATATGTCAATCATTTCATGTCAAACGTAAAAAAAGTGAGTTCAACCTCGCGTTCCTTTCCACTTCCTTTCCCTATCCTAATCACAATTTCCAACCTACCCGATTGTCGACGTCAAATTCATAGAACCACCGCCGTACTCATCCTTCTTCCTTTGTCTATTGCATTGAGGTTTGACGCTGGTTAACGAGTTTTTCGTTATCTCGATAGCGATCCACCTCCCACTGACCTGCAGGGCTAAAGACGTAAAATGACCATCAGTCTCGATCAGGTTGGGAATCTTAATCTATTGAGAGATACGGTAACAGTCTTATATTGACAGGTCAATGCAGGTATCGCATGTCTCTGCTTTCTCACTCTAACCACTACCCACCATCTCGATTTGAATCGAGCCTGGCAGCAGTGGATTACGGGTTACTTTGGCCATTCTGGATTGCAACGAAGTCCGTTTGGTATTGGGCAATTATTATGGCCATTTGTTGATCCTGCCGTGCATCATTGCGGTTCATAAGTAACTGTGACTCGTTTACCATCCGGGCGCATGTCTTACACGTACCCCACCAACTGGTGCCAGTCAAGAGCTCCACAGCTCAGGATATTTGGTGCTCATTCCAGCTCTCCAAACTTTGGCTGGAAGCATCTTGCTATCCAACAATTTGTGGTCCCTTCGACCAATCATTGTGTTATCGGCTGCCGTGTCTCCCGACATGCAGTAGTTGGCTGTTCGTCATATCATTTTCTCCTTTGAAACGTCACTCTGGTTCACCCCATTGGAGGTCACCTATCCCCTTGTAGGTTTTTTTGTGTCTCAAATTCTCCGTTCATTCACTGCCTTCTTCGCCTCGAGTAGTCCGCATTGAACCCCCGTTGCGGATGGGATACATTTTCGAGCGTGTTGGGTGAGTTGGTTTGTTCTCGCCCACAAACCATATGTCTGATGTTTCTGCAGCACGCAGGGTGAGCATGGTCTGGTGGTAGTTTACAGTGAGCGAGGTCCTTCGAAACCGCCACCCCTGTCCACGGTCACTAGACACGACTCATGATCTCGACGCCTGGATATCAGTACAGGTACCGTCTCTTCCCGCTCGCTCCTCTTTGGTCATCTCTTGATCTTCTGCGCAGTTTTTTGATCTACCGGTCAGAGAACGAAGTGGCTGAATGGAACGTCAGACGATTGATCGAAGGTATGATCCCAGACTTCTCACCAAGCACAGCTGCGCCATTTGGCTGTCAAGTTGGGAAATCGTCACTAGCTCTGAATAATGCGTTCGGACGTCGTCCCGAGCTAGATGAAATCGATGAGTCATGGAAAGTGTACGCCCTCTAAATCCATAACTTACTCTGGCGTTGGGAGCTGGTTCGCATGTGTCCAAAAGTGAGTTTATCGGTGCAGTTGGGCTATCCCTTTTATGACTCCCTTGTGCGCTTTCGTCTTCGTTATTGGCACTAACCCGAATAGAGCGATTATAGCCGACTCACCTATGTTTCGGAGATTTTGAATGGTCGGAAAGTCACCAGATAAAAGATGTCTTAGTCCGGAGACAAGGACATGACTCTGGTGCTCTGATATCTTCGATCCCTTTGATCTCAGGCCCTCCTTTTCATGTGCATGTCCCTCCAGCTGAGACCCACGCGCATGGTGGGAGACCCTCACGAAATCCTGAGGGCACCTTGGGGGATGACTAGAATATGGTCCCATGCGGATGCCGGTCGTCCCCCCGTGGTCCCGCCTTGGTGGACGCGGTGTCTGGTATGGGTTTTGAGGGACGCCCATGAGAGACCAAATAATCGAAAGGTAAGTCGGAAGCTCGAGAATACGCAGAAGACACTTGTAAGAACCCTTACGCTCGACGAAATGGTACATGTCTGGGTGCTCTTTATACATGTCGCTAGCGGCGGAGATGACAGAGAAATCAAAGGTTCGGGGTATTCGGAGAGCCTGGAGGACGCTCGGCTGCTCAGCAGGCTTGCCAACGGTCGTGCATCAAGGACCACATCCGACATCCTCGGTGGGCGTACAATAATATCGTTGTTCGGCTTCGTTTGCCATTGGACGTGTGTTTGGAGGGCCCTGCCAAACGGTGGCTGCTTGCCAAAGACACATTGATGGAGTGCTGTGCATGTGGGCGCTTGAGCGCCGGAGCCCTCCAAAAACTCCAATAGAGTACGTAACACGTGCGCCCCCCTCCAAAGCTATTCCACAAACAGGAGCTAACATCCAGGACTCCAGGCCATCATGCAGCTGGTTTCTCCGAGGATTTCATATGTAGGACTCAGGAGCATCAAACGAGAGGTTCAGGTTGGCAAGTTCGATAAGAACGTCTATTTGAGTATGCAAGGTGCTAGCTATTTTCCAAACAAGAGAGGTAGACCCGCTACTACTATGCATATACCAAGGCCCCTCCCTTCTGCGCTGGCGGCTCTGTTCGTCTGATACGGTTGCCCAAGGATATGCACCTGGGGCACACCTAAGAAGAACACTAATGCGTGTCATAGTCAAAAGCCCGGCTATTTAAAACTCGGGGCGCCAAGTCGACAGGTGATTCAAGAGCATGCAGCTCTAGCAATTTCGAGTGATCTGCGAATGACGTGGTACGATCCGTCAGATCCGAGTCCGGGGAGTCGCGAAAGGGCTCGCAAACATACATTGAATACTTACGAGTTGCCGAAACTGCTAGGTTATATCAGACTGCCCGTATTTTGACGAGGAGACGGACGCGAGGGAGGTTCTGAGGTAGTGATCATGAGCTGGAAGCTCGGGTCGGGACGCGACAAGAACGTCTACCCACCTTGAAATGTTTGCTTTTAGACTCTGGTTGGTTTTGGTTCCGGCAGCATGCCTGGATGAATGGTTTGTCAAGTGGTAGCGACCACTGGAATGTCGAACGTTAGCCATCGAAAGAGTCGGTCTCTGGGGCAAGTACCTGATCGGATGCATAAGAACATCCCCGTACATTGGCCAGCTGTTTAGCTGGTCGAATTGTCGTTCGTCATCACCCTGCCGCTTCCAGCGTGAATGAAAGCTGAGACAAGGTAGCGTCAGTGTCAAGAACATAGAGTCTCTCATATCATGGAGAACATACCAGTAGGGTGCCAGGTCCACATGGACCTGGACATTGTACCGTATCCTCGCCTGTTCTGCTATGATATGTGCTAGTTGTGAGCATATTTGACGCAGTGAAACGTTATTGGGGAGAGCAGCGACTACGAGAACGCACCTTTTATTTAGTTTCTCGCCCGGGTGTATCATTCTGTTTGTACCGAGCGCGTGGATGCCTTTCCAAGGCTGTTCGTTAAATCGTTCGACAAGATCAGCTAGCTGTCACTGGTATGAGAATCGATCAGAAGGTCGCCAGGGCACAGCCAATCGAAAAGCGAGTTTCTATAGCACGATTGCCCAGAACTTCGCACTGGCAGTGCCTTGTCTCGGTTCGCTCCCAGCATTCATAAACGTGGGTATGCGCGGGGAAAGGAACAAACCGAACGAATTCGTACTGCCGACAATACTCGAACAGCGTAAGCTGCGCTGTAGCAATGTCAGTATCGCCGAAGAGAGCATTCTCTCTGCATCGTGATGGTGCATTTTACTACTGATCATTTGTTGAGGCAGAGGGCTGGGGCGATCCGCGGGCAACGCCAAACTGAACAAGTATCGAATGCGGCAAGGCCGTAATTGCTTAGAAGGCAACGACTCACGCCAAGCTCTTGTACCTTCCATGTAACCACTGGCAGCAGAAACAAGGACCGCTAATCTTCTTGTCTCCCCGATAATCACAACCTGAAGTTGACGGCCACGACAAAATGGAGGATCTAGTTTGTGCGAAACAATCCGCACCCCAGACTCTCCCAGATGAACTTGTCTATCGCATCTTGCATTACATGAGCCCCCGCGAGCTCATCGGATTGCGTCTTGTGAGTACCCGTACATCACGTCGCCAATCTTCACTCTGGCCTGGACTCTTCCACACGATTTGCCATCCGATCTTGTCGCCCTTCTTGATCGCATCACCCGACTTCAAATGATCACCCTTAGCTCCCCTCTGACATTCCTCGTTCTAGGTCTCAAAGCAATTTAACAATGTTGCTCGCGATACCCAGTTGTGGAAGGCGTTGTACACCACCGCTAGGTTGCCCCGTCCACCTGGGCCGTTCTCGTGGCAGTCCACTCGGTCTCTTGAACGCATTTTGGTTCCCTCAGAGCGCTTATTCTCTACATGGGCCTCACAGCCCCTCAAAGTTGTTTCAGTCACTCAAGGTCCACGTCACAGGCGAATCGACACCCCCAACATTCTCTTCGGAAGGCTGTTCATTTGGTCGGGAGGGAAGCAAGTTTTTGCCGAAGATCTCGAAATGGGTTCCCGTCAAATGATTTGGGAGACAGACCAACAAATAGATTCATTTAAAATCTCCTCCATGGGATTCCCTGATGCACTCCGAGTTTATCTTGTTTTAGCCTGCATCAATGAATTACGGCCTGGGGAGCAACGAATGTACGTGCATTCATTGTTTTGTTCTGTTGCGAGTTTTCACCAGTCTCTTCTCTAGCAAACTTGTAGTGTTTTCCTTGCAGGACGAAACCAGCTCATTCGGACCCGCGATTCACGAGATGGACCTCCCGGAGGATGCACAATCCAGTGATTTAGCCGAATACCAGTCGCCTTTATATTTTGAAAGTGATTTTGATTCCGGGACTACTCAACCCATGTTCGTCGACCCCAGGACGTATACCCTATACAGGTTTCCACCATTTCATAGCGATCTACTAGGTGTGAGTAGCAATCACTGATGAATCTCGATGATGTATCATGTTAAACCCTACTCAGCTCGAGGACAATGACCTAGACAGACCATTTGAAGTCTTGACAACGGGATCATATATCGTTGTCATGTGGAGAACTTGGACATTTCAGATGGTCCAGATATTTATTGTTCCGAATCAACCACATCCGGTTGATGGTGACTTGGAACTTCGCCTCACCCACCAGGCGCTCGTTGACGACGAACACTATTTGATACATGCCCTTCGTGATCCAGTTGTCAACTCCCTGACTGGTGACACTATCCTGAGGTTCTTGGCAAGCAATGATTCCTTAGAGAGATCGCTTTTCTCCTGCATCGACTTCACCTTGCCAGCCACGGCCTCGAATTCCACAGAAATCCTCTCCCTGGCCGTTGCCGCTCAAACCCACCTTTTTGAATTTCAAGGCACCGAAGCCAACGTCCATTTGCAAGCTTCAAGTGATGGCTATGCGAGGGGACTTTACATCCTTAAATCGACCTCCTCACCTTCTCAGCCCATTGCCAATATCTATAAATTCATGATTGACGCGAGTGGAGAGGAATGCACGGCTATGGTCAGTGATGTTTTCGAGATTTTGGACGTTGGAAGTGCTTCTTCTTGTGCATTTGACGGTGTCGGAGGAAGGATTTGTTATAGTAGGGACGAGCGGAAGGATGACGCTGGTCTCGTGGTGTTTGATTTCCAGTAGTTGGCTATTTGTGTATCTAGGCTCAAACTTGGTTGTTGAAATAATTCCCCATCGCCAATGTAGTACTCGTCTACTCTGACGGAAAGAGGAAAGAAGTGCCTCTTCCATGGAACAGAACACAACATTACCTCCAACTCTTGAAAACCACGGCCACGACGTCTAGCATGACAATCGGCAATCCGCTGACATTCGAAATATCCAAGCCTCATCATATCAGAAAATCTCAAGAACGAGAGTATAGCATGTAGGTACGTTCAAGTAGATCAGCAAGCCATGAAACAAATTGGGATTCAACATCCCTTTTCGTGATCTCCAAAACTTTTCCGATATCTAATTGGCCGCAAGTGAAGATGTGCCTAACGAGTGAGTATGTTCAACGAAGGTGAAAAAAAAATGAAAAAAGCGAAAGGCATGTTGTACAAGCATGATACATTATCAGTTGAATCCAAAAGAAGGCCGGTTGAATGTGTCCGCGGGATTCAAAGATGCAAAGCGATCAAGCATCAGATTTTTTGGGTCTCAGAGAGGGGTGGAGAACCTGTTCGTGCAGCGCTCTCCCTGCGGGTACCTGTCGTGAAAGTCAGAGGTATCCAAGCGATGCTCAAAGCGAAAGAACATACCATTGGGTAAACATGTTCATTCTTTTCTACCATGCATTCCATCAGGATGGGTTTTGATCCGTCATATTCGAGGAACTCCTTCATCTTCGCAGGCAATTCGTCTACGCTGCTACACCGGATTGCATGGACACCCATCGCCCTGGCGAGGAGGACGAAATCGGGGTTTGTCATCTTGGTGTGGGAGTACCGAGCGTCGTAGAAGAGATCTTGAATACACTATCAACGACTGCAAACATCTTTTGGAGTAATTCCATTCATACCTTGCCATTGCAACACCATTCCCTGGAAGTCGTTGTTCAGGACGAGAACCTTGACACCAATGTCATACTGGGCGGCGGTCGCAAGTTCCATTGCAGTCATGCTGAACGAAGCGTCGCCATCGATGTCAATCACAGTCTTATTCGGGGCGGCAATTTTGGCACCGACAGCTGCAGGCAGACCGAAACCCATGGTCTAAGAATAAGGACATTGAGCAGAGAGGAGGAGAATACAAAACGAATACGTACCCCAAGGCCTCCGGAGGTAACCATAGAGAGGGGCGTTCTCCACCGGTAGTGCTGAGCGGCCCACATTTGGTGCTGTCCTACTCCGGTAGTAATGATGACCTCCTCTTTCCGGTGGGCTGTCTGTCTATCAAGCTCTTCAACGACTTCTTGGGGCTTGATACGAGAATCTGGAGTACTCTTCACGTAAGTGAAAGGGTACTTCTGCTTCCACTCCTTGATGTCGGCGAACCACTCCGTGCGGGACGACGATCGGATCAGAGGGACGAGGGAAGCGAGATTTGACACGACGTCGCCGAGAATCGGGATGGAGGCCTCCACGACTTTGTTGACATTCTTGGGTTGAATCTCGAAGTGGATGATACCGCCACGTCCCTGAGCTGCTGCTGCTCGTGCGGCAGGCGCGAAAGTATCGACCTTGCCGGTAACACGGTCATCGAACCGTGCACCAAGGGCAATGATCAAATCGGCGTTCTGCATTGCGAGGTTGGCATAGGCCGAACCGTGCATGCCGAGCATGTGCAGACTCTTCTCGTTTGTCTCGTCGAAGGCACCAAGACCTTGCAGGGTCGTCGTTACAGGGATGTTGCCTTGCTCAGCAAGCTGGGCGAGCAATTTGGGTCCCATAGGAGAGGAAAGAACACCGTTACCGGCATAAATGAGGGGTCGCTGTGCCTGGTTGATCAGACTAGCAGCCTGTTGAATGAGGACCATATCACTAGGGGAAGTGGTGTTTTGCATGGGGTTCGTAGGCAAGGTATGCGAGCCAGGAGTGGTAGCCTTGTAGGGAAGGGGAGTGCGCAAGATGCCAGCGGTGACATCCTTTGGAAGATCGACGAGAACTGGACCGGGACGTCCAGAGGTAGCGATCTTGAAAGCTTCGTTGATACGCCGGGGCAACTCTGTGATGTCCTTGACCATCACATTCCACTTGGTACAACTTCTCGAGATACCAACGACATCAGCTTCTTGGAAGGCATCAGAGCCAATAGCCGAGGTCGCGACCTGGCCGGTGAATACAACGAGGGGGATACCATCAGACAGAGCATCCTGCATCGGTGTCACAACGTTCGTTGCTCCTGGGCCAGATGTGACGAGGACAACACCAGGCTTTCCAGATATGCGAGCGTAGCCTTCGGCCATATGGCCTGCACCCTGCTCGTGACGGGGTAGGATGAAATCGAAATGTTTGGAGTTGTAGATGGCATCGAAGACAGGCAAGATAGCACCACCAGGGTAGCCGAATACGTGCTTTACGCCATGGCGAAGCATCATTTCGTGGAATATCTGGCCTCCAGACATGCCAACGAAGGAGTGATCAAGGGCTGCATTCGTGGTTGACTCCACAGATGCGGGAAAGGGAAGGTTCTCCGTGTTGGGTCGACTAATGTAAATTTGAGTGAGCAATTAGGCTGAAGGATAGACGACTGGGAGGTTTACATGGTGGGTGCTGGAGTAGCGCCTCTGGGAGTTGATCTACTTATGTTTCTTGCATGATCTCGCACCCTTGATTTTGCGTCGACGATCGAAGCTGGTGAGATTGTGGATTTTGAGCGCGTGAAACACGCAGCCGTAGCTGACTTTTGTGCGCTTCGTGTGCGCAGAGCTGCAGGGAAAGACATCGTTGTCGGACAGAACAGCGACAAGGCAGCTGTTGGGTAGAATGAGTCACAAGAAGAACTTGTCAGGCGTTGCGTTTTTGAGGTGATATATTCGAGTCACGGCCGGCGTCGGCCGAGTACGCCGTAACAAATATGGTCATTGCCGAATATCCGACTCGCGGTGTCGCGTTCGTTCCGTTTCCGATCCCAACAACATGTCGTCCATTGCAGCTCAGTTTGTGAGACAAGGCAAGAAGGTAGGGTACCGGCACTCAGCTTCTGTATACCATTTCACTTAAATCGCTGCTCTAGATCGTGGCCATCGGCAGAAATTACTCCGAGCATATCAAGGAGTTGAATAACACCGCTCCAAAGGAACCCTTCTTCTTCCTGAAACCTACGACGAGCTACCTTGCTTCTAAAGGCAAGGTCGAAATACCCAGTGGCGTAGTCGCTCACCATGAAGGTGCGTCATCTCCCCAACTTTCTGTAGATCTCCACGTTTACACTTGCCAGTCGAGCTCGGTGTTGTGATTGGCAAAGGCGGACGCGACATTTCACCAGATGCTGCTGAATCTCACATTGCTGGATATGGTAGGAAAGAACACCGAACGATACTGAATAATGCTGATGTTATCTATAGCTTTGGCTGTCGATATGACCGCTCGTAACATGCAAGACGAGGTAAAGAAGAAGGGTCTTCCTTGGTCGGCAGTCAAAGGTTTCGATACCTTCACTCCCATTGGGTCAGATTATCCTTCGCGTGTTAATTTCCAACCTTTTTACTCATCCTTGTCTGTCAGGAAATTCATAGACAAATCATCCATCTCGGATCCTCATGACCTCCGACTCTCCCTCAAGGTAAGACATCATGGAGATGGAACATGTTTCACCGGTTAAGAATGCTCACGGCACGGACAGATTAACGGCGCTGTTAAGCAGGATGGTACCACCGGTGACATGATTTTCCGCATTCCAAGGCTCATTGAGCATATCTCATCCATCATGACTCTCGAGGTTTGTTTCCCTGCCGTTCTTCCATATCTTGTATTGACTTTAATGAAACCTATCAGGAAGGAGATCTCATCCTCACTGGCACACCTTCAGGAGTTGGCCCTGTCGTTCCCGGCGACAGTGTTGAATGCATCCTGGCTGAGCCAAGTGGCAACATTCTGGACCAGCTGACCTTCACCGCGGTATCGAGAGCTAGTGGATACCAGTTCAAACCATAGAAATACCTTGTACCCACATTCGAGACGATGGAATAGGTCTAACTAAACATCATGCATTGTTCGTGCCGCGTGATCGTCCACCTAGCGACTATGTGGTGCGTACTTAAACTTCACTGCACCACCTACACCGCACCACTCCTCTGTCCAGCACTATGCACAAATTGTTTGAAGCCATACCTGGGCTGAATAGCTGAGTTCGGGGAACAGCAACGAAATGACTTGCAAGATTGATACATTGACGACGGAAACCGTCGACCTTCGTTGTCCTTAAATCTTCACCCCTGAGTAGTGACTGCAATGGTAGGCTCATCCCATAATAATCGTCCCTCGCACTCGGATTGACACAACGCAACTGACTTCTCAGTAAACTCGTATGAGATTATGTGCCAATGCTACAACTATAAGAACAGGAAAACCCCCTCAAACTTTGTTCTAGGTATATAGTACGGTACGACGCAAATAAACTACCTTGGTTCATATATACATCGAGGGTGTCGTGGTGCAGCAGCCCAACCCCCCTCAAGAATCCCATACATGTTTTCCCTTTTCAAATCGTTCGTTTACCTCGTCCAGCGATATCGTCTGCAAGCCATTTCTTGATCTGCTCCCGTTAGCAGCAGCACCCCCAAAGTCATCACCTTCAGAATCGCCCTCCGTCTCCGAACCACTCGCAAACGTCCAACTTCCAGCCGTCGGCGTAAGTTCACCGTCTTTCGGGCCGTCAGACTCGGCTGAGTGAAAGTCGCCGAAATCGAAGGAGTCGTCCGAGGAATATGTAGAAAAGGACGACGAGAATGTGAACGGATCTGAAGGACCGGCTGCGGCTGAATCAGAGAATGGTCCAAAGTTATCATCCTAGACGTGTTCAGTGTCAGCGAGCACAGGATTTCGATTTAATAGAGGATACGAACATCGTCATAGCTATTGACGCCAAATGGGTCGTCCGAGAGCGCCTCCCGTAGAGCACTGGAGGTGGAAGGAGTGAACGCATCCTAAGTCCCCAAACGAGTGAGCGCACGCGAAAAAGTGATTCGTGCGAGCACGTACATCAAACCCAGATGGACCATGTCCATTGTGGTGTCGACGAGCCGGTGGAGGTTTCCCAAGGTCGAAATTTGACTGTGCTAACCACCCGCCATCATCTTCGTCATCCTCGTCGTCAGACGCATCTGAAGTGAAATATTCTCCTGATTGGAGTTCCTGTGTCAAGTAACGGGCAAACTGTAAATCAATACTGAGTGAAGCCAGAATACGTGAACAAGAAATGGATAACATACTTGCGGAGGACCTGTTCCATGATCGTCATCATCCTCCATTGGTGCAGGTCCGAAGTCTGCGCTCGTTTCCCGATTCGGTCGCGCACCGGTCGACCTCTTGAACTCTCCTTTCGCATGAGAGCTTTCATGAGCAGAAGGCGCCGACGTCTTGACGTCCTCCTCGTCAACAGTAGCCCACCGACCTCCTGCGCGGGGAGCGTCGGTAACCGCCGGTTTACCCCCACCAAGCAAACTGGTATCACGTTTCTTGGTCTCCTTGTACCTCCCGGTCACATAGTCATTCCACGCAGGCTGCGGCGCATGCCGTTCGATCACGAGTCGCAGATCAGGCGGAAAATGCTCGAGAGCGGTAATAACGTCCTCGGCCATGAGAGTAAGGTGTCCCATATACCCCAACCGCACACCCTTGGGCTTGGCGCTAAAAGACGCCATCATGAGATGGGGCCAATTAATGGATGTGATATCAACAACTTGCCTTTCGATATCATTTTGTTTCTGCCCGTCGACGATACGTTGCATCAATCGGGCATCCTTGAAAAGTGCGATCGTCAAGTCGCGGTTGATACCACCGTCGACTCTTCCTGTTAGGATTTGATGGATGAAATCGTAGACTACGCTATGCACGAAGTTGTTCCAAGGGAACGCGAAAAACAGGTCCTATGGTAAGAGGTGAGAGCGACGAAGAAACATACGAACGCAGTTGCATACCAATAGAGTTGACAAGACGGACACGTCCGAGAAGCACTGTTTCATCTTCTCACCCACGGGAATCTCAGGACCCAAGGTAGTCGACCGTTGTGAATTTTGACGTGAAGAAAGAGAAGTCGCTTGCGAGCGGGTTTCATCACTAGCGCGAACGGGACTCCGCTGCGAAGTGATTAGGGCACCGTGTTCTAATAACGGAGGGGGAGACGGGCTCGGCGGAGAAACAATCGCTTGTGATGATTCCATATGAACATCTTCGCCGCTGCGGAAATGACCTTTTGGGGGGTCGTCGTCCATTACGATCTCTTCCATGGCATCGTCATCAGAACTTCCTGGTCCGTCGCTCATGTCGTCGTCCGAGTCCAGAGACGATCCGCGTGACGGGTTCGTAACTGGAAGCTCCAGAGCAGGTTCGATCTCGTCTTGGGGGTCTTCCGAGGGTTCGCGTTCACGTTCGTCCTCCGAGGAGCCTAGAGCGATGACACGAGCCAACGTTTCCAAGGCAGCTAGACCGCCTTGCAACCGCCCCTCACTATCGTACAAAGAGTCGTGTTCTGAGGGACGGTTGAGAAGAGACATATTCGAACAATGGAGAAGTTCGGCGTATAATTCGCAGATCCGATACCGTTCGAAGGTCAGAGGCTTGATTAGACCCACAGTCGTAAGCACAGGTCCTTGCTATACCCACGGAGTGTGAACCATTAGTCACAGTGGAACGTTTGAATAGACACACCAAAGAGCGAGGCTGACGCAAGAATCGTTGGAAATCGGGAAGTCGTTCGCACATGATATCTAGGAGCGGACCTAAATTGACAACTCCCATTCGGTCGACCATCTCCTTCATGGCTGCCTCAAGGGTTTCTCGTGCATTTTCAGTACCTTGAAGTTGTTGTTGGATCTGTATCAGTCGATTCCGCAATGTGTGGAACAGATAGGGCTCGAAGTAGTCCGAGTTGTTCTTTCTGATGAGCTCGATGATGATGGATATCGAGTGGACGACGGAGGAGGTTGCGGAATGACCATTCGGGAGTTCGGGAGGAGGGGCGCTAATGTCGTCAGCGGTACTGCCGTCCGAAGGTTTAACCAGAGGCTGGTCAGCTTGAAAGTCATAGAGAATGTAGCCAACCAGCGTATTGATGCTATCCCTATGGGCCAACTCGCGGGCGAAGCGATTCGAGGCGGGGCCATTTTGAAGCCCTTCAGTCAAACCGGCACCGGGAGAAGGGGCGGCCATGGATATGATACCTTTGATGAGTTCCGAAACGACGGTGTGCATGTCGCTAGAGTGGACTGGAGACAGGAGACCGATTAACCTCCCCATCAGTTGTTCCGAAGACAGCCACTAAGTGCCAATGGCAGGTGAGTGACTTGCACACTATAGTGCGTGTGAGAGCATACTTCGAGGACACCGGCACCACCAGGATGCTCGTCCAGCTGGATAATGCGAACAAGCAAATCCACTATTGAAGGTGTCTCGACGTGGCACAATAGCCGCTCCACGACCGACGGTTGGGACTGAATAAAGGCGAGCATCTGGGGCGAGAATCAACAAGCAGTAGGATGCGGCGTTAAAGGGCGAAAATACCTCTGCAGGCTTCTTTGTCAGAAATACAGCGTTGATCTTTGCGAAATGCGAGGCCATGACCATCTCGGTTTTCATGTCTTCGGGCGAGCGATCAAGTACGGTCTCCCAGAATGGGGCGAGAAGTTCCTCGCTGTTGTTCACGCAAGTCTCCACGATAGACCATATCTCGCTGCATAGCACTTCGGTAGCAACATATGGGTATCTTGGTCCATCAGACGTCAGGAAACAGCAGAAACGACGTGATTAGAGTTGGCCACGCACTTGAACCGCCCTCTCTCTTCTGAACCTTCAATCTGACCAGTGACGTAGCCAAGCAAGCGTTTCAAGACATCAACGCGCTGGAAATAATCGATGAGCCTTGTATTTTGAGATTTGCACTCTTGCAGCAAATCGTCCTCGTCTAGGATGGCTTCGAGCGATACATCGTCCTTGTCCAGGAGACTGTCTATCACAGATGTGTTATGGAACCCGAACCTTAGTAACAATGAGAAAAAAAATCAGGCAGAAACCATGGATTGGTGAATACTGCCATACCTCCAGAACATGAAGCCGGACGAGTGCTGCTTGTATTGTGGGGAGGTGCTGTGAGATGGTGAGCTGAACTTGTCTGTTGAAGTGAGTTACGACACTATAATGCTACGCGCTTCAACGGCCGAGCCGAGTGGCGTTCATGAGATTGCCCGGATTGGGGACTGCTGATTACGCTCTACTCAAACTGCGCACGAGACGACCAGTAAACGCGTCGTAGCTACATAGTGTTGTCCAAAAGTCCACCATCAAGGTATATTATTAACGAAGATATCCGTATCGTAAATCTCGCGTACATAAAAGGGCCAATCAGGAACCTCAGAACTGCACATTTCAGGTCATGAGTGATTCCAAGGAAGGGTCCACCAGAAAACTCACCCGGACTTGATACGTCCCACTCGCTTTAGTGAGATAGCGTACCCATTTGATACTGTGATAGTTGCTTTTCTCGAATACCTTCAAAAAGCGAACGATCAATCCAGAGGCAGTCAACATCAACACCTGGAACTCGACATCAATGGGCGGCCGAGCCCACACTTGTCGGACGGTCGTGGAAGTAAGCTGGGCGGTACCGGTAAAGGTACACTCTTGGCCTCCTTGTATTCGGGGGAGTCTAATGCGGTATATCAGACTCAATGCCAATCAGGTATTTTGAAAGACGAACTTCCAGATCACCATATTCTCAGCCGGAACGTATTTAGCCTTCCCACTGGCGACCTTGCATTCCACTGTCGTTGTGTTCAGCGGAGTCGGGATTTTGAGGACAACCTCTGTAGCGGAGAGTTTATTGCCAAAGCTTGCTTTGACGGTAACTGCGTAGGAGACTTGTGAAGTGCCGATTTCGTTGACAGTGGCAATTACGCGTAATGGAAGTTTGACGTTCGTCGTTGCCCTATACCTAAGGGAGCAAGGCAATTCAGTTCCCATCTGACGGAAATACAACACCTCCGCTGACTTCATTAATTCAAACTCGCCATCTGGTGGGATGAAGCTGATGGTACGAGTTGAGTCGAATTCATTAAGTCGAACGCACTGGTGGAATCGACAATCGTCCAATTCCACGGCGTCACCTCCACCAGCACCTCGGTCATTCTTATCGATGACCAACTTGTCGTTGAGACCAAATTTACACTCGGGCGTACCAGATAGGTATGCGCGCATCTGTATGTGGCCGTCAACTTCCGCTCGGAGTATCGTCCCTGGAACGATTATTTGAGTGCACAATAGCATCCAAGTTCGATCGACTAACCTTTGGCACTCATGCTCAGGTTGACGGTCTCCACAACATCTACGAAGGCTTCGTTCTTTTTATACTTGACATCGCCTCGCCGCCAACTTGTTGCCCCCGTGGCTTGCACAGTAATCTTCGCAGACTCCTCCTTCAATTCGAGGTCAATCAGTGTGCAGAGAATGCGAGAAAGGGACACACAGCGACATGTAGCGAGGACATGACACTCTCCGTTGTGATGTAGCTCTTCAGCGTATCTATCTCACTGTTCTGAGGATATCCAAAATCATTGATTTCTAGAGTCCCCAAATGTAAGCCAATCAAAGACAAAAAACTTGGCACGGAGTATACCGTCTATCAGTTCATAGATGAGGACAAAGTTGTTCTTGACAGACTCCTCGTCAACTTTGCCAAAGTATGATTTAGCGATCGTGATAAAACGGTAGCAGTATTCGAATACGAGGGCGGCATTGGCGTTGGTCCTAACAGGGTATGGGGATCATGCGGGTACGAAGTAAGTTGTGGCTCACTTGGTGACGGCGACAACATAGAGATTGTTGATACGGACGTGAAAGAAGCTTGTGGAGCCCAAAGTGATTATAGGTGACCGCACATCGCTGTTGGATACCACCTGAATTCGGAATACGTCTGCTATCGAGCGCCTGTGACAAAGTCTGAGGGTCGTGACAAATACACGATCAAGGACTGAACGCACTTGAAGTCCGTCCGATAGAGTCGAGAAATCAGGACCTAAACACGCAGATGCAATATCAATTGTGTGTGCTCCCGGGAATTGGTAAAAGGATGCTGACCTCTCCCTTTTGGTTGAATATGAAGAATGCCTTGAGGAAATGTAAGTTTCTAACATCCCCGCAGCGACGAACCCGGGAGAGACTCACCGAAATCATGTCAATGGACGTGTCACGGTTTGAAAGTACCGAGTACCTCAGACCTGTAATATTGCAAGAGTTGTCAGTGTCACCCTCGTGACCCTGATCACTGGGGCGCTGACAGTCTTGGTGTCACATGTTGGGGGTTCATATCCACAATGGGAATTTGACCCCTGTCGGTGTTTCATTTGCCACAACCATGACCTTCCGCCGACAGGACGACTAGTCCCATGGTAGACGGTACGTTTTGCGGACAGGCGTGGATTTTCCAAGCGATCCCGTCTGTATGATCCGAGTCATTCAAAGAATCCACCTGACCATACTCTACGTTCGTCACGCGATGCTGAGTAGTACGTATATCCTTCAAGTTTAATACCCGACGTCCCCCTTCTTGAAAGTTGATCAGGATAAATTTCGACTTGGATCACATGAAGAAGTAAGCCCAGGAACGACTGCGATGGCGGGTAGCCCCAAACGGAGAATCGTCGGACTACATCAAGGATCATCTATTTCTGCGCCATATATAATGGGTCGGGCACCTTTGAGGGGTCTGCACGCTCCTCTGCAGATTTTCCAACATGCTGTCTTACGGATTCTTAACCTTGGCTAGCTTGCTCTCTACCTCTGTCGCGTACTCGCTCCCTTGGAATGCGACCAAGTACATGTTCGTGTTCGGAGACTCGTACACCACAGATGGCTACAACATTTCAGCGGGCGTAAATTCTCGCGACCCCGGATTTGTGAGTCTCCAACGCCTTTCCGATCATATCGCAGAGGCTCAACTAAGTGTAGACGTCCTCAAATGGCCCCAACTGGATCGAGTTCCTGAGTATGTTATACCCCAGATTGCTCCCGCCCATATTGATCCGACTGTCTCGCAGCCAATACATACAATCAGACCGAGCTCCAGGTTAGTGACGTGATTGAGAAAGGAAATTCAGACTTGACACTCGTCATACTGCAGACATACGACTTGGCGTACGGTGGTGCGACCATCGATGGTGCACTAGTTCCCCCGTACCTCCCTACTGTGCTGTAGGTGCCACATGATATCTTCCGTAGTCTCACCCTGATCTACCAACTACAAGCTCGATCGTCGACCAAGTAAACGAGTTCAAGAAATACCTTACGTCGAAGCCCCCTAGCGTAAAGTGGAACGGCACGAACAGTTTGTTTACATTCTGGATCGGTATCAACGATGTTGGAAACTCGGTTGGCTGGGTTCGTGTCTCATGTCGTTGACGAGAGGATCGTACATGACGACAATTCCCCCATCAGACGAATGTCACACACTTTGACTTCTATGGTACTTTGATGAACAGGCTTTTCTCACAGGTATATATGCTGTTTCACGTTTCACGTCGAGTTGTACAGCTAATTTGTTCTTAGGTCGATGAGCTGTACCAGGAGGGCGCTCGTAACTTCCTCTTCCTGACGGTACCACCTACCGACCGTGCACCACTTTTCATTCAACAAGGGCCCATAGCTGCAGCACAAATGGCCACTGATATTGCCAACTACAACACGCAGCTGACTCAGAGCGTTCGCAACTTCCAGGCCAACCACACCGATCTAGGCAGTGTTACTGTCTTCGACACTCAGCCAATCTTCAACACCCTCCTTGACCAGTGGAAGACCTTCGGCTTCGTGAATGTCACCGGATATTGTGCGGGCTACTCAAGCCCGCCAAGTAGGACTTACCAGGTAGAGGGTTGTGCCCCTGTATCCAGCTATTTGTGAGTCACTTTAACTAGTGTTGGAGAATTTACCTGATTGCGAAACTCAGCTGGCTCAACTCACTTCACCCTGTATTCACCGTTCATGAGTGAGTGTTTTGACCTGCTTAACCTACCTTCACAAGGGTGCTGAGTCCCTTCACCAGTATTTTGGCAAAGGCGATCACCACTGCGCTCGCCGGTTACCCTGCCACCCAGATCCCCACTTAGATCCATTGCACTAGTGATGAAAGGTTATTTGGTAGTTCAAGGCCGTTAAAGGGTTTGTGAATGTAAAAATGTAAAGTTAACGTTGTTCGTTCATGCTATGATTCGTCGTAAGAGATGCGTCAGCGTGTGTCGAGAATTTCTCGGAGAAAGGAAGCCATTCAAATCCTGATGCTGACGCGTTCCCCGTAGAATTGCCTTAAGATTCTTGGGAGTGCTTAGGAGACTACGCGTCCTCTGCACCGCTATAGCTTTCAAAGACTGGAATAATCCTGTCATGGCTATCACTGAGTTTGCCATCCTCGTCTTCAAACCTCCTCATAATCTCTCAGAGCCCGCTATTCAACCCCTCTTTCGACAACTGTCAGACTGGCAGTCAGAATGTTCAGGCTTCCCTCTCGCCTTCTTCACGAACTCAAAAGATCCTTCACAAGTCCACCTGATCACGGGCTGGGACAGCGTTGAGGCCCACGAGGCTTGGATTCGGGGAGAACGGAACCAGGAATTACTCAGGGTGTTCTCGCCGTTTATTGACATGCTAAAGATCAGCATGGTCCATCTGGACGTGGAGTTTGAGAGTATCCCGGAGGATGCGAGGCGGATGACTATTGAGCGATGTGATGGATCGCGAGCGTCGAAGCTGGGATCGGAGAGAAATCAATATAGTATCAGTACTTGGTCTCTGATCGGGCGAGACTTGGCATGTGATGGCGGTGGTGACGTTTATCGCTTCAGCGGTGGTGTTGGGGAGTTTGAGGAAGGAGAAGAGGGTAGGGGAGTACTCGTAGCGCGCTGGGTGTTGGAAAGGGTCGAGCTATGAGGAGTCGGCTTTTGCATTCCCTACAGAGTACTCAGGCTCGTATACTAAGAACCACGTACAAACTAATAAATGAAGAATGTAGTGAAGTTCACGAGGACGCGAGCGCAAGTGTGCCTGGTAGGCGCACCAAGATGCTCATGATGGCACGAGTGAAGTTCCTTTACTCCATAATGTAGAATTCGGGGTTGACTCGGGGACCCAAACATTCCGATAGTAGTGAAGCGACAGCAACACTACATCGGGAACTCGGATACCCTGGCCAGCCAGCCAGCATCAGCGCACATCTCTCCCAGCCAGACGCGATGAGATATCCCTGTCGGATGAATATACTGACCGTCAGAAGAAGCCTTGTGAGAGGCATGTATCCAACAACTCACAGAAATAATTTTATGGAAGTTAAACAAGAGGCCGCACTGATTTCATGGACGGTGGCGACCACAACGACATCAACTGTTGAACCAAGTATATCGGCTTCTACTCAGAGGCGCTGCCCTCAATTGCCGGAGAAATCAACCATCGATCGACTTCTTGACCCTGATCCTCTTCGGACACCCAGAGGCGACAGCCATTAACCGATCGAAGAGCATCAGTCCTCCAAGCGCAGATTAAAAACAGCGACAACTGCGAAGACCTCCTGATCGACCCTGAAGTAGCTGGATCCTACCGGTGCTTTCCCTCGTTCACGATCTGGGAAGCTCACGCAGCGGGGTCAGTTCGACGAACCCAGCTCGCGCTACCCGAGACGGGGTAAGCCCTCACAGACGTCATTACCAAATAGTCGCGCATGGATGCACATCCGACACATATCGTGTCATTCCCAGCAGCCAAAATCATGTGTACCCAATGCTCCTAGGTTCTAATCAGCTCGTGAAGGACTTCCCTCGCATGGCTTCCCAGGTGGACAACTGGAAGTTGTTCAACGAGCTGAACCCCTGTTATGGGCTCGAGCAGGGAAAGGATGGATGTAGCTGGTTTGGTAAGGACAACGATTGACTTGAATATGGAGGACGAGAAAGGGAAAGACTTTACGTTTAGTTCACGTGGACAGTTGCGAGATCGTCTCATGACCGACACAACATGCGAGTACGGTAAAGCTTGGTATATCCAGTACAGCTTACAGCTTAGATTGATCGTGAGGGCAGAATGAGGGGAATGATCGCCAGTGATATTCGTAGTAATAGTATCTTCTTTTCTCCGAACAGCCACCTTGTCGATCTTGCGTAAGATTTTTTCCATCAACTTCGATCCCTGCTGCACAATCTGCAACATCAACGACACATGAACGACCTGCGTCGGGAAGGATGAACTTGACGAGTTTTCGACGAAGATCGTCCAGCGAGAGCGTGCAGCTAAATATAATTGCATATGAATGATACCCGTATGTACTAGGGGTAAAGTACATCCACGCCGGTGTCCAATGTGCACGCGAAAAGGTCATCTGACGCACCTCGGTGACTCGCGTCGATGTGTAATAAACAAGTTACACAGTCAAGACTTTTTCGCCGTCGTCACGTACCTCACCAGCTTCGTCCTCCATGATCGCGTCATCACGTCCACTACCTTCTTCGACGGCGGTCTTGTGTTTCTCAAACTGAAAGGAGTGATTTCTGGGTAAGCAAGGTCAGCATATCACTCACTCGTCGAAGAAAATTTTCAAGAATTAGAGGGCAAGGGCGGTGACATACTCGGGCGCAAATAGTGTCACTAGGAGCGCATATGCAGCGACGGTTCCGATGAAGATTCCCTGCACAGTCGCGTAGTCGGCGACGTTCTTGGTCTGACCATTTACCGCGATGCTCAACCTCAAGTTGTTTGCACCGGCTGTACAGGTCAAACACGTTATACGGATGACAATGGGAGGTAACACTCACTCGCTTCAATTTGCGCAGAGGCGGAAGAAACCAACTGGAGAGATTAGAGTAGGTTTGTACCAGCTTTCCATCGAACAGAATGTACAACGCACGTTTCCGAGCTGAGATGCCACACCAGGGAACGTCGCCCGGAAAGCAGGAGGGGAAATCTCCGCAAGTTGGATGGGAATCTGTAGGTGGAGACTTCGGTTTAATAGCAGTTCGCCGAGGTCGAGCGTAATTGAGATACGTACAACTCCCCATGCACCTTGAACACCGAATTGGATCCAGAATGCGCCAGCTGCGAGGGGACCAAAGGTGCTGGGGACGATCCATAAAGGTATAGATGCTGAAAGGTGAGCGGGGATCATCAAATGATGTCAGTCAGCAAGAGTGGCAGCGAGGACTTAACGAGGCAATACACACCTCCGACGAGCAACACCATGAGACTGAAGAAAGAATAGGCAAACATAAAAGAGAGCGTTTCATGCTACGCACACAATGGTGAGTCGGCGTCCAATGTGTTGACTTGCCCAACCCGCGAATGCGCCGCCACTACAACAACGTGGATGATCAACGATAAGATCAGAACACCCTGGAAGCCAGGAAATGCCTCGCTCAAGGTTATAACACTTACGCGATAGCGCCCTATGAAACAATTTAGTAAGTGCACAAACCTGTACAAGTCGAGATAGACATACACAGTTGCCGATGATGGTGGCGACGGTGGCATCATGGGAAGAGAATCCTTTTGTAGTCTCGAGATAGGTGGGGTATAGGTCCTACACGATAGGGGTCTTTGTCAGTACCATGCATCCATCTTGAAAAGGTTCCCCGCACCTGAGAACCGTGAGATAAGAAGAAGAAACCTACAAACACGGGGACATTAGCAACTTCACACGAAAAGTATAGATTGCGACATGGACATGCGCGTACCTGTCGTGAGCAAGACCGAATAGATGCATAATTTCCAGTGAAGCTTGAGCATTACTTTTGTTTCGCGCAAGAAGATCTTGTTTTTTCCTGCCGTAGTTGTCCCTCTCGCTTTCTCGATAGCGTTGGCACGCAAAAACACCTCCGATTCGGGGAGAATAGCGCGGACGATGGCAGCAAAGAAGGTGATACCAGCACCGGTCCAGAACAGGGTCTTCCACGAGTAGGGATTGTGGGGCACGAGCGTGAGGTTAATAACTGCGGCGATGAGATAACCGATCGCATAGCCTTGTTGAAAAACACCACTCCCGAGACCCCGAAGTTCTACTGGAAGATTTTCAAGCGCTGATGAGGACGAGAGACCCCAGATTCCACCCATGGCAATACCAAAGAGAGCGCGAACACCGAGGAATTGAGGAAACGTCGACACGAAACTGGTTGCGATGGATAAGATACAGCATAGTAAGAGGTTGAAAACCAGGGGCCATTTTCGACCGAAACGATCCGATAAGACACCGAATATGAGCTAGAGTAGGGTGAGTTCTGTATCTGTCCCAGTTGAAAGGGTGATCCCTACCGCCCCAACTGATCGGAAAAGTAGTGTGAGCGTTATTGCAGTCGTCTAGGTGTATCATAAGAACGAGTCAAGAGAAAGAAGATCACTCCGCGTTCGTACTAGCGCAGGGGCCTTCTGGTTAAGCTGTGTCGACAGCAGTGGTAACGTCAGGTTAACAGCGAAGTAGTCGATGGCATCACAAGTCCATGCAAGCAACCTAGCAAGATCATATCAGTATCGAATCCGCTGGATTCAAGGATTCACTCACCCAGAGAGGAAATGGGCCCATTGGATGAATGATAACGACCGTAGAGCACGAATGATACCAGTATTATGGACCTTGTTCTTCTTGGGGACGAAGTTGCTGAGGAATTGCGGCACCATGGTATGTGGGGACGAGGGCTGATGCTGGCAGCTCCAAGGAATGTCAAAATAGCTCGACTACCTTGGCCAACCTTACATATGAGCACGGCTAAAGGTACAGTTCTGAATCTGGACTGGACATATCCAGCGATTGCGTTCCACTCGAGCGGTTCAACCAGGCGTAATCTCCTAACCAGGCGTTGGAGGAAGCGGTCGGGCCGACACCAACGTCTGGTGACTTTCATGTGGTGACCATCTGTTAATAACACTGTTAATCTCCGAGCACCAGACGGTCTTCGCCTCAGAGTCCAGACGGCCTCGGGATCCTCCGAAGACTACAACGTTTGGTGACTTTCAGTTGGCGGGTTATATATCTTGTAGCAGTGTTGCAGATAGCATTTTTGAAATCTGTCAACATGGAAGCTTCCCATGTTCTGAAAAAAGGATTGGGGCTCAAGCGCTCAAGGTTGAAAGTGCTGCAAGACCGACCGAAAACGGAAAGACTGTTTGGCAAAAGCTTGTGAATCAAACAACCACCCACTTCAATCATTCAAGTTGGACCCACCCTTCATTGGGACATTGTCGGTCCGGCGTGGTCAGGACTGATCCCTCCCTTGTCTATCTCTCTTTCCCTTTTTTTACAGGGAACATCTAGTCACTCTGCTTTTCATTTTATGGATTCTCTACCCTCAAAACCCTCGAGTTCTCGGGGAGGACGTGATCGCGACAGAGATCGAGGAAAAAACAGGCACGAGGACAAGAGCGACCGCCGCTCTCGACGCAATGATCGGGACAGAGGCAGGGACCGGGACAGAGACCGGGACGGAGGACGTGATGGAAATCACAATCGCCGTCGTGACCGCAAACGATCCACCTCTCCCGCCGAACCCTCCTCCAAACGAGCGCGCACGTCCAAGTCGAGTCGAAAAGGCAAAGAACCCGTGCGGAATGGCGAGACAGAGCCAGGAGAAACCAAAGTCAAGGTCCCCGAACTTGGCGATGACTTCATCCCCTTTGGTGCCAGCGATAGTGAAAGTCCGGTTGAGTCACGCAAGGAAAAGCAGGTGGAGCGGGAGTGGGATATAGGGAAGCCACGGAGGGTAGAGGATGAGGAGGACAGTCGTGGCATGAAGAGGAAGTACGATTCTGCGTTTGATGAGGAGGATGATCGAGCTTACAGAAGAAGACGGTTTGAACCGCTCACCTCCAGGAAGGCTCCGTGGGTAGCCCAGGTTGATTTGGACAGTTGTCGGAATGTCGCAGAAATGTGAGTAGATCCTAACTACGCCATGATATCACTCAATTGAGACTTACATAGGCTGCACCGCGAGGTCGAGGCATTTGTCAAATACATGTCCCCTACACCCATCGAAGACGAGATTCGTGGTCTCGTTGTCCAACTCGTCTCGAATGCCATTACATCTGCATTTCCGGATGCACAAATACTACCCTTCGGAAGCTATGAAACAAAGCTCTATCTACCCAATGGGTATGTGCTCGATGTCCTGAAATCCTGAGAAGCATCCTAAAGTATATCCAGGGACATTGACTTGGTGATAGACTCGGAATCCATGGCGCGGAGCAATAAAGTCCACGTGCTACACGCACTTGCGAACACCATAAAACGCGCAGGTATCACATCCAAAGTTACGGTCATCTCGAGAGCAAAAGTGCCCATCGTGAAGTTTGTCACGAACTTCGGACGTCTCAACGTCGACATTAGCGTTAACCAAGGCAACGGTATCAAAGCAGGGAAGATCATCAATGGTTTCCTGCAAGACATGCGGGGCTGTGGGTTCGCGTTACGTTCGCTCGTCATCATCGCTAAGGCATTTTTGAACTCACGAGGGATGAACGAGGTGTATACGGGTGGTCTAGGAAGCTATAGTATCGTCTGCCTTGCCATCAGTTTTCTGCAGATGCATCCAAAAATACGCAGAGGAGAGATTGAGCCGGAGAAAAACCTTGGGGTCCTCGTCATGGAGTTCTTCGAGCTTTACGGCTCCTACTTCAACTACGAAGAAGTTGGGATATCGGTCAGGAACGGAGGGTCATACTTCAGCAAGAAGCAGAGAGGGTGGCACGATTCGACCAGCGGTCTACGTCTCTCCATCGAAGATCCCACTGATATCAGTGAGTGGAGTTTTTGCTGTCCAGAACTCTGTTGACCTCCTTTAGCAAATGATATTTCCAAGGGTTCCTTCGCCATTCACAAGGTCCGTCAGACTCTCGCTGGTGCCTACGGGATCATGAAAGCCACTGCGTTCTTGCGAGCTGGAATCCTGAGTTCGCGTCGTGAGGGCCGCTCGTATCCACTGCGCGTCGCGACGAATCCAGAAGACATGAGCATCCTTTCCAGCATCTTGGGTGTTACGCAGGAGGCGAGTGGCGTCTGATTTTCATTAGGCTTTCCTAACTTGACTGTAGACGATCAATAATCGACGCCTGCTCCAAGAAGTGTATGAAAAAAGGTTGTTACACAAACGGCTTAACATCCCGCCACAAGCTTTGGTCGTGACTGCCGATGTGCCTAACGACCATGGGAAGAAGGAGGGGTCGGGGCCTGGTAACCAGGAAGAAGCCTTGGAGATTGACATGGATCTACAGTCTGAGGATGAATCACGACACAGCGTCGAGGAGCGGGGAAATCCCGACGAGAACGGTCGATACGACATCCAGGAACGTCGCCGGACACACCAGGGGCGTACCAACGGAGCGGGTCGTTTTAATCCCCTAACTGTCTATACGGAAGATGAAGACGAAGGCGAAGATCTCTCGGATGATGAAGTGGAGCACCGGGCGTATGAATCTGCGGAGTCTGATGATGATGATAACCGGGAGAGTCGAATGAGTAGAAGACGCTCATATTGGCTGTCCAAGGGGAGTGGGCCTTATGACAGAGATGACGATGACGCAGAGAGCAGTTGATGTATTTACTTTACCCTCTGTTTTCGATACCTGTTGCACGGCGAGCGATGTTGGATTGCAGTGTTCAGAATTGTAGCCGGAAGTATATATTTTGATGAAATGGAGGCCAAGACCGATCAGTCGCGAGTTGTAGCGAAACGTTGCTTCCGTGCACCGCGTTGCCAGCACATTTGCGACAATTCTCAGTGGAAAAAGTTTACTGCTCAACTGTCATCTAGTCTTTCCTTGACCTTCTTCTTCTCCTCTCCATCCTTCACGTCGCGGTCCTTCCTTGAGGGTTTCAGGCCGTCCGGTCTGTTCTAACTGCCCTACCGTCTCAGTTCATCGCTCTTCTTACCTACCCTGGCTGGTTGTTTTTCCTTCTCGCTGGTCGTCCTGTAACTCTCCTTATTGCTCTTTTTTAGACCGTTACCATGTAGGTGACTTCATGTCAACTAGATGGCAGATTCCAACTAACCCTCCAACCAGGGCGACTTCCAGAGGACAAACATCCCCAGTGAACCTCAAGGACCGCATAGCAGCTCTCCAACAACGCAATGTCTCGCCCACTCTCCACCAGTCCGCGCAGGCTGCTCCTAGAGGCGTTCCTGCCGTTGGAGGTGGTTTACGTGACAAAATCGCAAAATTCGAGGAAAAAGGAGGCGTGCCTGTTCCACGACCCAGTTTCGCAACGACACCACTGGCAGAAGACGCGCCATCAAAGAAGCGCGGGGAACTCTATGGCAATCGGGTGCCAGGTCTGGGGCGTCCTAGCGGGCCTCCTGTCAGTTTGTCAACGTCGCCGCTACCCTCCGATGACTCCTCTTCCAGCACAAGAAAAAGGTGTATTTCCACGGGCAGCACGCTTTCCACCTCTCCAACCAGTTTTCCGACGGAAGAACCTGTTCCAGCGCTGCCGAATGGGTCGTCGCAGCGTCGTAACTCGTTGGCAGTCAATTTTGGTTCTGGTGGACACGCCATGAGTGCTGGTGGTGCAGATGGTATAGCCGCGGAGCTCTCCGAGCCTCCTTCATTATCTTCCCTGCTATCTGAGAAATCATCCGAACCCATTGTCACGCAACCTCTCAGCGAGGAATCATCTTCGCCCGCTGCAGGGGCTGGGGCCCCGCCCTCTCAAGCGGAGGAGCAACCTGGGACTATTCCAACCACAAAGATGGCTTCAGAGGCTTCGGAACCTCCGTCTGCTGTTGAAGTGTCCCCAGCAACGACTAGCCCCACAGACCAAACGCCAGCCAAAGAGGACCCCAAGCCCTCATACAGACGTCCGTCACTCAAGTCACCTACCAAAGACGCGCCTCGAGCCTCCTTACAGACTCCAATCGTCAAGCAAAGCAGCACTGATGGAGTCTCCGACTATGGATCTGCTCTCCAGTCAGCTGTGTCTCAACCCTCTCCATCTATACTCGCACCCGCCTCGTCTGCGCCTTCCCCGAAACGCTCAGAGCCCCCTACCTCTACCCCAATGTCAGCTCCTACAGAAACAGTTCCTACCAGCCCCCCGTCGCGCTCCGCGAGGACGACGAAGCCGATCGTTGCTACTTCACCTCCCCGAACCATCCCCGTTACCATCACCGCGCCTGATCCAAAGGTGCCCGTGGAGTCCAGTGTCCCATCACCTGATCTCGCCACTCGGCCTCGTTCAGAGAGCAAACCTACATTCAAGGCCGTCGTTCATCGCAAGATTGCAGACATTCCGGTCGCTCCGATGGAGACTCTCCCGCCAGCTAACCCTGCCCCAACTGCTAGCCTTGCTCCGCCTGCTGCGACGCCGATAATAAGGCAACGCCGGAGTGCCAATGTCAACATCGTCCAAGTTCCTCCGAGTCCAGGAGGCTTCGGTGACCTGGCGGTGCTTTTGGAAGATGCAGCGATGTTGGAATTGAGGCTCAATGACGGGGACAATACTGGGCCCAAAGCGGACTTCCTGTCAGCGACACCTACTAGTGCGACCTTCCAGCAAGACGCTCGGTCTTCGTCAGTCTCAACGCTCACTGAGCACGCGCCTCCTACGCTGCCTTCTACCAATAGCGGCTCGCAGTCTATGCGATCGGTCTCAGTCCCGTCGATTAGAGAATCCCTGATTGATGGGGAGATTCCGGAGGGTGATTCAACTGACGGCAGAAGTCTCGCGTCCACCACGTTCTCGCAGCGCTCGCCTTCACACCGGAGGTATCTAGACAGTATCCGTCGCCTTACAGGTCGACGATCCTCCGGCTACGTGTCTGGCGCCTATCCGCGGGACAGTATGTCCATGTCATCCGAAGACTCTTTCCCTGTAGCAACCCCATCGGATAATGGCAAGGGCAAAGGCTTTGGCATTGTCTGGCCGACCGGATCTCCCAAAAAGAGCCCCAGCGTCAGTCGCTCCAGTTCGTTCGCCGACAAGATCTTCAAGAGAGACCGGACGAGGTCCAACACAAGCAAAGCGGAGTCGAACACTCCAGGTGGGTCTCTTTTAAGCTTCGCGTCCGTGTCCCTTTATAACTAACCCAAAGATGCTCAGAGCGACTCTCGTTGTACGAGGGGTCCCAACCAAGTCTGACACTTTTGTTTGGCTCTTCCGAGTTGATGCCTGAGTCAGCCCGTAATGGCGCAGACCCCAGCGCGCGTCCTGCATCGTGGATGTCTCCCGGCGGATCGATTTCAGAGTTTTCTCCAACCTCGAGTGTCCTGGACAAGGAAATTTTTGATGCCTTCCCATCAGTCCCACAAACGTTACCCTCAGGTCCAGGGAGCGCTGGGCGTGCCAGTACCCTACCAATCAAAGGAGGACGCAATCAAAGGCCGTGAAGGACCGATTGCGCCTTTTCTTTCCTTCTTTTCATTTTTCAGTCGTCTATTTTGGGACTTCCAATCATTACGGATAGCTTGACTATCGCTGTCCTTTTACAATCGCTCCCTGCTTTAGTTTTTTTTTCTTTCCTTCTTACAAGCGTTTTCTTGCTACCCTAATGTCACATCGTTCGACTCGTCGTCTTACTGCTCAATCTACCCAATACATATTTTGTCATCATTTCATTCTGGTTGGAAAATTATGATTTCTCTGCCTTGATTGTTGTTCTCGGGTCCCCCATTCCAGTGTGTCAAACTGAGTTACATATCGACCCGACGGCCTCGAGTTCCGGCGATGCGAACGTACTGCCAAGGCACGGGCCAAGACCTTTTGGATGTTCCGATCAGCCAAACCGAAACTGGTATGATATCAGACATCTTGCCCCACTGACCACTGACCAGTCAACGCCGCTCAAGACACTTGGGCGGGAATATGTACTGGTAAATTATCACCATGATTACTTACTCTGCACCAAATCCCGTCAATGATGTCGATGATTTCTACATGATGGGACCTACTCCGATGGGTCAATTGCCAATATACGGTCACACGGGGCCGAGAGTGCCCTGTGCCTGTCGATGAGCAAAGGATGTCTACTATAAAGCCCCGCCATGAGCCACGGAAAAACCTCCAAATAACCAGAGAGCATAGTCCTCTGCAAAGGAATCGCTGTCACTACCCAACCTCCGGCGCCATTCCCTTACCTTCACATTCCTTTCGGAACGGTAGTATTCAGCATGTTTCGTGCAAATCTTTTCCCAATTACGGTGCTGGCCTTGGCTGGTCTAGATGGTAAGTGTCAGGGCTTCGGGTTACTCTGACAACTTTTAGGGTTTTAACTTCTGAATTCGCAGTATGTCTTGCGAACGTGTCCCTCATCGTGCCCGGTTTCGACGAGCAACCCCTCAGTGTTAGCATCATCGGCGCCGGTGCAGATGGTGAGACTACATACCAGCTGGTGCCAGGTCAACCCACCGGAACTTGGATCGGCCAGGAACCTGCCTTCTACGGCACAGGTAAGCCTTTTCCCCTACCACCTCGAGCTCACACCTCCTGATTCCGGGTTTCGACGACGCGAATGGTTAGCGACCCTGATCGAAGGTGCTAAAAACGCAGTGGTGGGCTACGTGGACACGCAAGAGTCGATCACTGTGATAGAATCCTGCACGTTCGCGGGTGGCTTTGCGGATTGCATAGATGCAATTGTTGGTGAAACGACGTGGACTGCCCAAGAACTTGCAACACCTTTCCTCGTACAAGGGGGAGCTAGTGCTACTGCATCGGCTGTGCCAAATCCTACTGGAATTCCGGCCAAGACAACAGCTGCCGCTCCTGGCAGTTCGGTGCCGGGCAGTTCGGCGCCCACACCATCGAGCTCTCCGACCAAGGCGGCGAACTCTGGAATGAGGCTGTTGCCTTCAACAGCTGTTACAGCAGGAATGTTGGCGATCTTGGTCACTTTGCTGTAATCCTGTGGATTCAGGGGAGGAGAGAAAGGGGCGGCTCGTTACCGAGGGCTGGGTCGGGAGCACATTCTGGGCAAGTCAATGAGCTGTGGATCGTGTTAATTGAGATGTGATAGCCTAACGATTGCCCTATAACCTTGGTTCCTGGCCACTGGTGCACATAAGTGGTATCGTTTGGCTTGTCCGGAGTCTAGTGGAGTCATTCTTCAACGAATATGGGTGAGTCGTCCGATATTGAGCGTCATTAAGCACTGCCCCTCGCTGTTAGGATGACGAAGGAATCGGAAGGATCCTGTAGGACGAGCTCGACCAGATGGATGACGCCATGACATACCTATGCTGGAACTTGGTTGTTGGTCCTAGCAGGTCAAGGTCATGCTTCCCCACTGTCAACAATGAGGACATTGATCAATAATGCGGAGCAAACGATCAAAAGGGTGCGAACTGTTAGACGTGTTCTGACTCGGCATTTAATCATACTGCGTCTTCGGCTCACGCGCAGCGCAGGCTGTGACCGGAAAAGTACCTTGCGGTATCTGAGGGTATCTGCCTCGTTGCCCACACGTTGCCCTCGATGCCAATCTCGTCGAGACCGCGATCCAAGTTCGAACGATCTGTATATTTCTTATTGGCTGGACCGGAAATAAGTCTGAATGAATCTAATCATGGCTGTAATCTCCCGGCTGCAAGGCGATGAGTTATAAGTTAGTTGGCCATCTACAATCTGGATCTCACTTGTCCGTTCTCGTATTCCTGACCAAACTCGGTTTCGAGTCAACTGTACAGTGTATCTCGTAACTGACGGACCTGGGATCACAGCACTTTATAAAGACTGTGCTGCTCTCAGGACTTTTTTTTCTCTCCTGCTTTACGTCTGTCCAGGTCTGTCTCAACCCACGACCGTGACGTCGCCCTGGATTTTTTGCTTCCGTCTGTCCAACTCGTAGAGGCTAACGGCAGTAAATGACAGAGGCCATAGAGGTCTTCAGAAACCCCAAGGAGCGTACCGCATACTGGGTTCGCTCGCACTCTCCTTACTACGGTCAACTCCACTCCCCCGACCGTCCCCCATCCGCCGTAGGAGACCTCGAAGAACGCGAGTCAGACGAAGACAGTGAACACTCCCTCCCACCGAAAATGGTCCTCAGGTATGGTGATGGTCGCGCAGACATCCCTATCTCGCACTGGCACTATGAGAACGGTCACGACCCTCGTCGTGGTCCCGATTCGCGTTCTCGTCCCCACACCGCATACCACTCTCACGACCGTTCGAGGTCTGCCGCTGACGCATACCCACTCCCTCAATCTCGACACCATGCCGCGCCGCGTTCTCATCATGCGCGACATGCCCCTCCCAGGCACGAGGATGCCTTCTCAGCACCTCCAGAGGAGATCCACATCCTGCCTTCTGACCCAAACGTGCAACCGCATCGCCCAGCGGGGACATACCGACCTCGTCGGTCCTCAGAGCCATTCCGTCGGCAACCATCCCAAAGTGCTCCCCTCGAGGACGAGCCAGAGGTCATCAAGCCTCTGCCCCCAGGTCCCCCTCACGATGCAGATCCACCACCTATCATGTATTCACATTCTCAACAAATTCATGACCCATATGATCACCAACACTCGAGTCACTCACACTCGCGTGCCAATCGACCACCTCCGTCGATCGTTTACGCCGCAGGGCATCACCATTCGAGTGATCATTATGCACCGCCTACTATTGTCTACGCTCCACACAAGGCTCCTGGAATGACGTACACTGTATCTGCACCGACAGGGTCTGGATTCCCTCAGTATCCCCGTATCACGGCAACCCCATACAACCCCGTCCGCAGCAATCTATCCTCTGTGTACGAGGAGCCACATTATGGGCCAAGAGGTCCACGACCCAGAGACGATATCCCATCCCGTGCTCCTACGCCAGCTAGTGAGGCAGCTAGCGGTGATTCGGGAGGCACGTACTATATTATCCCAACTCCAGGCCAAAAGGTCAAAGTTCTGGTAAGTCTTCCCCGACGCACAATCCTTCCGCTCCCTCATGACTGGGTCAGCCATCTGACGACGGAATATACCTAGGTCGGCCCCGAAGCTTCGCTCTACACGGCAAGCTCGACTACTAAATCAGCCTCTTCACCGCACTCGCCATATTCGGCTACGAGCAGCAAAGGAGGCGTCTTTAAAAAGCCGCTCTTCAGCCGACTCTTCAGCTTTGCCTCTGATTTATCGAGGAGCTCCAAAGGGTCGTCCAAGAAAATGCTCCAGCGCAGACACTCCATTGATAACTCTGCCAGGGCGCAATCCCACCCACGTTGAAGATTTCTTTTTTTTACTCGCTTTCTTGGTTTCCCCCATTCCGCTTTAATGATTCTTGTGACAAGTTTATGGGATCCCCCGTTCAGAATATGTTGTAAGTTGTAAGTTATCGAACACTCACACCTAAGTTCTCTTCGATTCCTATAGACTTTATGAACAATTGGGCATTGTACGGACGCAGCACTATGTAGCTCTAATACGCACACCACTCTCCTTATTATCTTTTCAACCTTATCAACTTTACTGTTGTTGTTCCCTGTTGTTCCGACTCGACTTGGCGGCCAATTTCTTTCGTCGTCTGCATTTTTTTTCAGAGATACTTATCCCAGATTCCATTTTTTCCTCGATCGCGCGTCTTCGTTTCTTCTTCCTTGGCCTGCACACATGTAGTAGTAGTACCATGTCATGTGCTCTGGCTTCTGATGTCGCCTTACCAATATGAACGAACTTTTGTGAGACATGGAATCCCGATGTAGCAGGCACCGGCAGCACGTTGTTCATCTCCACTGTACACCTGACCCGGCGGGCCTTTGTGGCTCGTGGCCATGAGCTCGAGGTAAAGCAATCAGAGTTCCAGATCTCAGTCAAATGAAAACAGACTCTGCCGAGTCGTCCCGTCGTACCTGCCTCCCGGCCACGCACCCAAGTCTTTTTTTTTGCTTCCATCACAGATCGCACACTAATTCAAATTGTCGCCGTGCATGGCGTACGTCTTTTGGCCGTCTTTGGCGTTCATATAAGTACAGTACGCCGCATTCGCCGAGTGACATGTGTATTTTCTCAACCTTGTCAATTCCGAGTCGTGTGGGTGGATTGACAGGTCTTCGTCAAGTTCGAGTTAAAGTTAAGGGGGTCCCCTGATTCTGACAGTGCTATACTGTAAGTATGTATAGTTCTTCGACGCATCGAGTTCGGCTGAACCAGAAACTAGTCGAATGAGGATTTCATATTCAAGCTGAAACCCAAGTTCATCATTTTCTGAATCTTCTCAGCAACGCGTCGACTCGGACGGTTCTTCCGTCAAGTGATCATGCGCAAGGACAGGAGTGGGTGACCTAGGGAATAAGCTTATGTTTCCATGTCCGAGTCCGTTTTCTTCATGCCAGCTGGCAGCGGGGGTCTCCATTTCAAGCGCTCTGAGTGAGTTCGAGACACTTTTTTTTTTTTTTTGCGGGGGGACTCGGACGGGGCGAGGCGAGGCGGATCCGTATCCCGTTTACGCGTAATGAAAAGGACGAGGGTGTTCTAGATTCCCGTTTATACGTCTGATACTGGTAAGTATGTACAGGTGAGAACGATTGATCATGGCAAAGGCCCGCCGGGTGGGTTAACTGTATTGGCAGAACCCCCCCTGGACCCCTTGCTATTGGATGTCATATGGGTAACGGGGACCGAGGAGAGAGAGTCGTATCCTCGGCCCGACCTTGTCCTACGTCGTATGCACTACGCGTACCCGCGTACCTTTTTCCCCCGACCTTCTGAATCCCGATAAGTAGCCCCAAGACCGTCACGGTGGTTAGATATGTTTGCGCGACTCGAGTTCGATGGGTTTTTTTTTACTTTGCATGGAAGCTCGTTCGAGTCGATGAACTCCTCGTTCGCGCGCAAAAGGGCCCAAGGGGTTCGAATGGTATCGAAGAAATGAAACGACATCATGTGAGCGAACGATGAGTGAGTCATATCATGCATACATATCTTTTTGCGAAAGCACGTTGATGTGCGTCTTCAAGGCAACGGTTGCTGTGTCCGATGACGACAAAGACGCGAATGAGAGGTATATTAGGAGATAAGATAATGTGTCGTTCGGGTTCGTGATTTTGTGAAGAGACAGGAGAGTTAGGGGTATCACAATTCGTTGAAGTCGAAATTCTTCGTTGCTGCGGAACCTTGTGGAAATTGCCAAAGAGGTATATGTCTGTGTCTGTGATGGCGGGCGTTGTGGACAATACAAGTAACTTGTGTGGGAAGCACAGGTGGCCGAGATGTGACACTGAGACAGGAATGATACCGGAGTATCGCTGAAGATATGAAAGATCGTCATCATCCCGCTGAGGATAACTTTGGTGCTGCGACGAAGAGAGAACCAATCGCCAAATTGGAGATCGATACCGATCGTATATCGGCGCAGTGGAGAATGAGATGTGCGCCATGCCGGACAACAGCGCGGGCGCGCCAGGAGGATGGCGTTCTGATCGTTCAGAGAGGGGAACCTGATGCCACCTGATCATCGACGACGACAAAGGCCCAGGAAAGATAATCAGTGTGGCATGTGGTGGAGACGCTCTCAGGTGAGTTACCACTCGCTGGCGATGGGGCTTCAGGGGGCGGTGATATGACACCGATGTGGCTGGAATCAGATGTCGCGTCAGTATTGCCAGCGCTGTGAAATCCTGTGAAGCAGCAGCATGGCTTACGATAATGATTGGAGATTGAGGGATAGTGTCGGAAAGTGGACGATTGTGAAATCAAATTGCAGCACCGTATCGTCGAGTGATGCATCTGGAATAGGGGGGTGTCATGGCAGCGAACAAGAGGAAACAGAGAAGTAAACCAGAAGGGAAAGAATAACCACGATAGGATAGAGTTCAATTTACGGTAAATGAAGGTGGTTCCCGGCAGTGGTTTGCAGGCAGTATAATACATGCATGCCAGAGAATGCAGACGGGGAAACTCGCTGCGCTGCAAAAGATGTTGTCAGCATCAAACTCAAGTTTGTCTTCCCGCTACGGGAGGCACGGACAGAGAGATAGAAGGACGGAAGACAAACCAAGCCCTCCTATATCGCAACGTAATACGTACTTGCTTCTTGTTGGGGATAGACAGGAACAAAGATAGCACCTGCATGCAGTGCCGGTACGCATAGTCAAGGACCTGCTATGAAGATGTCCCGTCAATCAGCATTCCTTGAATCGCGAGCAGAGTGACGCAATTCGGCACACCGAGACCATGAGCTAGCAGTGCCAAGGAAGCTGATGGATATGCTTCTGCCCACTCAGATGCCACTCATCTCGTTAATTTCTCTTTGTACTGCCTCACATCGCCGCCAACGTTCGTCCTTGAAGCTTGACCTGCGACCAAAAAAATTCCTCGGAGATGGAGCTCGAAGCATCCTGGCAAATTAGTCGGACGACCACTGGAAGCATCGACCAAAGGGGATAATACACGCGAGTAGTCTGTCGGAGACGTCCGCGTTAGAATTCAGATTGAATAGAGACGATTCACTTGAATGCAATAATGCGAATAAGCGATTCCGAGACAGTATCCATCAAATATTATACATGTAGGAGAGAAATTGTTGACGAACGGCTGCGAAAAATGGCGATGATGCTGTGCGAGATCGATAAGCTTAAGGGGGCTGGTTTCATATCGTGCGATGAATGATCGCCTTCCATGTATTGGACTGCGAAATCGATGTTGATGTGGCGTATTCAATGGTGATAGAGTGGGGAACGGGCTCTCGACTCGTCATCGTGTGTACTCCTGAACACAACCTGAACATACGCAAACATAGAGTCTTGGAGTGTTTGAGGGATTCTGGTGCGCGTCACGGGTGCTCGAAAGCGTGTAACAGGCGTAGAATGCGAACTGAAATGACGCATAATCAATTGGAAGGATGTGATCGATCACGATACGGGGTGAGAGCTACGCAAGGCGCGAAAGGTGTGGTACCTGGGTGAGAGGTGCGACGGCCTGCCGCAGCTACGCGGAGCATGGTGTGGAGAGAATGGAGACAAAGGGGAGCATGGAGTAAATGCGAAGGCGGTAATGATCTGGGGCTTGAATACCACACTTTAGAAAGCATTAATCGTCGCACCTGGAGCGTTAGCTGGTCGTTATCAGTGTGTCGAGATACCCCAGATACAGCTTCACTTTGTTCCGTGACATGGACAGACTAATTTCATTGTTATGGTTTGAAGTGGTTGACGAAGACGAGGAGGTGTGACGTGACGAGCGTGTGTGTGTCACACATTAGCGTGACGGCGCGCCATGAAGTGGGACGGGGTCAGACCGGTCGGTCAGTGCCAGTCAACGCCGTGTTCATCGCAGTGTCGGTCTATCTGACTCTATCAAGGAGATCAAGTCAGACCAACTAGTCAGATCAACTAGTCAGACTAACAGTCACTAACTCATCTGTCACACAAACAAGCCACAGGACAGACAATGGCTACCCCACAGCACAGTTCCCTCGCAGCGAGGATTCTGCCAACCCGCGGCGCAGCTCAGAAAGCCTCTGCCAGCTTCGCAGAGCAACTCATGGACTCCCCAACTCGTTCCGATGGAGAGCCCTCCGAATTTGGCTCACTCGGTCCATCAATCCCTTTCGGAGAACCCAGTCCCCATAGAACCAAACCCGTCAAGTATCGCTACAGTGCAACAGGGAAGCATCGCTCCTCTCCCCTCAAAGGCAACTCTTCCTCTCCGGAGCACAGGATCCTTGGTAAAGCAAAACAGAGTGTGGCGACCAAGGTCATGCCTATTCCGGTGACCTCCTTCACTCCAGCCGCACCATCAAACGTGTCCAAAGGCAAAGCCCGCGCCGTCGCATCTACTTCGCGTAAGCGTAAAGCCTCTGCCTCCCTTTGGAGAGAGGACCCACTTAGTTCCCTCTCTGTATCATTGTCCCCGTCACCCTTGTCAAGCGTACCGACTTCACCTATCATGCCCCCCAATGACCTCCCTCTGTCACCTACACCTCATTTCAAGGGGACGACTCTCGACCTCCCAAAGCGTCTTCCAGTTTCAAAGACTCTTTCTCTGCGCTCGTTGGGGCCCACCGCCTCAAAGCTCAGTGTGTTCTCACACCCCCTGTCTCCCGGGCGGAAGCAAAAGAGGGCCAAGACAAACCACAAGACGCCACCCGATGCGTGGGACGTTGGGAGTTCAGTTTGGGTACTCGTCAACGACTCCGGGGCCGTCGTAGATAACGCCACACAACAACACGATGATGTCGAGATATTGGAACGACTCATGTGGTGGCCGGCCCAGGTGAGTTAATCAAGCTCAAGTCGTGAAGCAGCCACTCTATATGCGCTATGTCAGATCGTACAGAAGCAACCCCTCCGCATATCGTTGTTCGGGGATTTTCCTTCCTCGTCTTCCTCAGGTAGAGGCCTGTGCACGATCTTTGCACCCTCACCCTCCAACATCCTGTCTATCTGTGACGACACGGGCTCTAAACGCTTCACTCGCATCACGTTTTGCGTCTCTTCTTTGTCCGTGGATAACGATCTTGCTGGCCCGCCCCCAACGAAGAAACCACGTCTTGATGAAAGCGCATCATTCGCAGATAGATGGGAGTCCGCCGTTCAAAGCATGGAAAAGGCTTCCACACTCGAACAAGATGGTCTTCCTGCACTCATATCCTCCTATGCTTCTGCCGGGAACAGTTTCTACGACTCTCTCGACGATTCTGATCCCGATACCTCCGACCTCCGACAATCTTTGCGCAAACCCACCCACGTAGCACCTAAGAAATCGAAACCGACGGAATCCACGAGGAAACTGAAACCACAGCGCTCGAGAGCGAATATAAAGGACGACGCCAGTGTAAACACATCTCGCAGTTGGTCGCCTTGTCCCCCAGATCCTACGCTTCAAATCCCAGGCGAACTCGTCCTTGCACTGGCTCCGAGAACAGGAAGTTCTTATTGGCCTGCTCAGCTCCTCGAACACGTCCCAGGTCGACAGGAGAAATACAAGGCCAAGTTCCTGGACGACAAAGAACATATTATTACTAGGGATAAATTCTGGACTTCGGAGGAAGAGGGTTTCGTGCGATGCACGTTGGGAGAATGGGAAAGCGCGATCAAGACCAACGAAGATCCCGAGTCCGGAGACGAGGGCGAGGAAGACGAGG
>JBBPTG010000166.1:0-54266 GCA_038093975.1 Chalciporus piperatus
AGTGTACAAAAAAGCATACACAAGTGTACAAAAAATATGGTAGCTATCTAGTGTAGGAGATCCTAATAAAGTGTAGCTACATTTCCCTAATGCTCGGACTTGACAAAAAATCCGCGCGAAAAAGTCACGTGACCATGTTGAATTTGCCGCGCCACCTCTTCGACTCTCTCTCACCACTACACCACACCTCAACAACAGCAAAACGGCCGGCGAGTGCTCAAAAGCCCCGCCGGCATCGCCAGGTGAGTGAAAACTCGCTCACCACCACATCCGCTCACCTCGCAAACAGCCTGCTGCCACCTACCACCTCACTCTCGACAAGAAAACGACGAAAATGCGAAAACGCGGCCGGCGTGGGCTCAACAGCCCCGCCGGCTTCACGAGGTGAGTGATAAGCCACCCGCTCACCCCGCAAACAGCCGCTTGCACTGCTCGGCCCACTACCACCTACCACACCACTCTCGACACGAAAACGACGAAAACGCGAAAACGCGAAAACGCGGCCGGCGAGGGCTCAACAGCCCCGCCGGCAGCACACGGTGTGTTCTTCCTCACCCACCACCACCACCTCTCATCTCGTACAGAGCCGCTCAGGCTGTACGAACCACCACCACCTCCAAACCCTCAAAACAACCTCGACCTCGAACTCGATGGCCGGCGTGGGCTCAACAGCCCCGCCGGCAGCACATGGTGTGTTTTTCCTCACCCACCACCATCCTCTCTCACCTCGTACAGAGCCGCTCGGGCTGTCTCCCCCCCACCACCTCACTCCCTCAAACTCGATCGTAAAAAAACGGCCGGCGTGGGCTCAGCAGCCCCGCCGGCATCACGAGGTTCGTGTTTCCTCACCCATCACCTCATCCACTCACTTCAACGACAGCCGCTTGGGTTGTCTCCCCCCCACCACCTCCCACCTTCAACCTCGACACCAACACATGGCCGGCGCGGGCTCAACAGCCCCGCTGGCTTCAGAGGTTCATGTTTATTTGTTGACTAACACACCTACTCACCTCGTACATAGCTGCTCGTGTTGCATGGCACTTCATTAACTAGTAACTATTGTACCACAATACATGTAATAGTTAGACATAATATATTTCGCATTTTCTGAACTGTCATAAGGTGTGAATTAATCATAAGATATAGTGAACTAGTAATTGGGACTGGGTGACTGGATTACTGGGTGACTGGATTACTGAGGTGACTGGGTGACTGGATTACTGAGGTGACTGGATTACTGAGGTGACTGGAAGTGACTGGTGACTGGGTTACTGGTGTGACTTGTGTGACTGGAGTGACTGGAGTGACTAGATTACTGGATTACTGAGTGACTGGATTACTGAAATGACTGGATGACTGAATGGCTGGATGACTGGACTACTGAGACTACTGGATTACTGGACCACTGAGTGACTAGATTACTGGAATACTGGAATACTGGATGGCTGGAGTAATGAGACAACTGGATTGCTGGATGACTAGGGCACTGGGCTACTAGGCTGCTGAGATGACTACATGACTGGGAAACTGGGCTACTAGGCTACTGAGATAACTGGATGACTGGAACACTGGGCTACTGAGCTACTGAGACTACTGAAGTGACTGGGCTAATGAACCAATGAGATTACTGAAATGACTGGCTGACTGGATGACTGGGCAACTGAGCAACTGGCGTACTGGTTTAACTGATCCAGTCATTCCAGTAACTTCAGACTTTTTGCAGTGTTGCTGATGTTTGTCTTCCAGCCGCTTGGTCTGCTCCATGGCCAATGGGTCGTCGGAGTCGTCGTCCTCAGGAGCCGCTGTCTCCTTGCCTTTCCCCTTGCCTGTTGCCACCCTCGTTTGGCGAGTGCTCTTCGGCCTGGTGGAGGGGCCTGGGGTGGCAGGCAGATCCGTCCCTGCGGCCGAAGCCGCGCATCTTGGATGGGCCGTTGTGAGCGAACACTTCTGCTTTCCCTGAAAACAGGGAATGCAGGCGTTGCGGCTCACTCCAGGATGCGGAATGCAGTCCCGACCCATGGTGACACACCGGTCACATGGAGAGCGTTCTGGGGGAGGGGGTAGAACGGAGCCGCTGCCTGAGGCGGCAGCAGCCAAGGCGGGGGAGGGATGGGACGGGCCGGGTTGAGCGTTTTTGGCTCGTTCGGCCTTGTTACGTTCCTGTTGAGCCTTTGTTTGCATCATAGGCAGGTGGCGGCGGGGGCGAGACGGTGTCTTTGGGGTTGGGGCTGGGAGACGAGCCGGGTTGGGTGCTTGCGGTGGTGGGCGTTGAGTCTGCACGACGATCGAAGGGAGGGAGGGAAGCGATGGGCCCGATGGTGCTGACGCTTTGGTGTGTTTCGGGCGAGGCCTCGAGGACTTTGAAGGGACCGGCCACTCTATTGGGTCATCTTCTGGCTCCTCAGCCTCATCTGACTCGACCGCAATAGCCCTCTGTTTACCCTTTCCTTGACGAGCTGGCGGCGGCGAGGTGATGCGAGGAGCCGTCGAAGGCAGGGCAGTGGGCAACTCAGCAGTGGCAGGGGGGGGCGTTGTCGAGTGAGCGGCCTCAGATGGCCGGTACCAGTGGTGGAACTGGATGGAGTCGCCAGGATGGAGGATGGACTCCCATACCGGCCAACTGTTGACGTTGGTCCGGCTGGGGATCCTGATGTCCGCAGCGATGACGATGGGAGGGATGATGGTTGCAGCCTCAGCCATCGGGCGAAAACGATGCTGTGGGGAGTGAGAAAGTGAGCATAGGGTAGGGTAGGATGGAGTAGTCTGGACGCACCAATGCCGCCCTCATGGAATCCACTCTCCTCTCCCAGTCTTGGGTGCGAGCCTCCAACTCCGAGCTTGACAGGCGGCTCCCTCGGCCTTTGCCACTTTGAATGATACCCTCAATTGTGATCTTGAGGAACTCGGCGAGAGCTTGAGCAGAGTTGTTGGCTTGCTGAGCAGACATCATGGTTGTATGGATGATGAGTAGAGAAGAAGTGACGAGCAGGGTGTTAGAGAGGCGAGATGAAATGAAGTGTTCAAAGGTTGTGGATGAGTGACGGCCGAGAGTAAAAGCTATAGAAAGTGACGTAATGTGTTTGTCCAAGTTGGGTGAGCGGAGCTGGAAATGTACTTGAATTCTCATAGGGAGCAGGTGACATGGGAAACTGGAGTCTCGGGTACTGTTGATCCGATTGATCTGATTAGGCTCAGCCGATGGGTTCTATCTCCCCTGGTCTGTCCTTGACTATTTTGCAACATACACATGGCACCAAAGCAAGTAAGATTCGCAGGTAAGTTGTCAGCCGAAAATCATCTTAGGAACTCTGACCCCTGAGTGACTTAGGATTTGACAATGACACAGAGCCGGAATCCAGCGAAGATGAGAGAATGGCAACTTCAAGCGAATCATCATCGGCCGGCACAGACACAAGGATGTCTGCAGATTCTCCGAGGGATTCACAACCAATCATAGCCAATATCTCTGACAGTGAAGGTGGTGATTCTTCTTCAGGTATGTCAGGGGAAATGTTGGGAGGGATTCAGATGACATTCCCTAGACAGAAGATAGCACGGCCGCAGGAATGCCAAGAACAGAGTTCACATTCCGCATGCCACCTTTGAGGCAACAGGATTCATCGGCTGCTGGTAAGAGCTTCAATGGATGTTCTTCGGCAAGTTGGCCTGATCGCCCGAACAGCCGAGGTCAATGAATCCGTTTCAGAGACCTTCGGTCGTATCAGAGAACATGCGCTGCAAGATTTGCCAGCAGACGGCCCCAGAGATGGCTTCCCCTTGAGCTGGTTTTTGGAGGTCCCCAGAATGCCTTTGTGGAATCACATCGTATCGGCCGAGAGAACTGTTCGAATCCTTTTGGGTAATGGCTCCGAGGAGGATATCAGGACAGTCCGTGCCGACGCAGCAAGGGTGGCCGAATGGTTTCAACAGAGGTCAGCCGAATCAGGGGCAACATATCAAACCAGGGGCCAGAGGATGTGGGCCGAAATGGCCCAGAACTCATCGATTATCAACGCGGCTTTCATGACGCATTTTCTTACCTTGTCAGGCCGTGATCCAGCCGAGGCCGACGAGCAGGATATTACATCGGCTGACATCCCAGCTATCATGTCGTCGAATGATCGGAGGGAAAACGAAAATAGACTTCTGGACGAGCTGGACCTGCGTAAGTACCTCGTGGCATCCTATGAGGGCAGAAGAATTCATTGGATTGCAGCCCATGACTGGCAAGGTAGAAATCCTGAGGACATGGCGACAGGAAATACACCATTCACAGGGACGTTTGATCACTGTGAGTGGTTTTCATGATTATGGCATGGAATACATTGATGATAACGTCGTCGGCCGCAATCCAGTGGAGCAAGCAATCAACTGGGCCAACAGACAATTGGCCCAAGGGCTGCGCAGAGAACACCAGCCGCCGGAGGGATCAGCCGCCGAAGAACAGGCCAGAAATGATGATGCCACACTGATGGCCCTATCTTGGATCATGTTTGAACGCTTAGAATTTCTGGCCTACACTTGTAGGCAACACATATTCCATATGATTTCTTTGCTACGTCAGATGGACATGTTGGAGAGGCTGAGGAATGTAATGTAGTGTAGGCCATATAATATTGACACTGATCACATTGGCTTATCCCTACCAATGGACTAAATTTACATCGGCCCATGCCTGCCTAGTGACACTAGGTATATCGGCCCATTCCTACGCATTGAGGCTCAATGCATCGGCCCATTCCTACACATCGACGCTGATTGCATCGGCCCATGCCTACCTAGTGACACTAGGTATATCGGCCCATTCCTATGCATTGAGGCTCAATGCATCGGCCCATGCCTACACATTGACTCTGATTGCATCGGCCCATGCCTACCTAGTGACAATAGGTATATCGGCCCATTCCTACGCATTGACACTGATTGCATCGGCCCATCCCTACACATCGACGCTGATTGCATCGGCCCATGCCTACCTAGTGACACTAGGTATATCGGCCCGTTCCTATGCATTGAGGCTCAATGCATCGGTCCATGCCTACACATTGACTCTGATTGCATCGGCCCATGCCTACCTAGTGACAATAGGTATATCGGCCCATTCCTACGCATTGACACTGATTGCATCGGCCCATTCCTACACATCGACGCTGATTGCATCGGCCCATGCCTACCTAGTGACACTAGGTATATCGGCCCATTCCTATGCATTGAGGCTCAATGCATCGGCCCATGCCTACACATTGACTCTGATTGCATCGGCCCATGCCTACCTAGTGACAATAGGTATATCGGCCCATTCCTACGCATTGACACTGATTGCATCGGCCCATGCCTACACATTGACGCTGATTGCATCGGCCCATGCCTACCTAGTGACAATAGGTATATCGGCCCATCCCCACGCATTGAGGCTCAATGCATCGGCCCATCCCTACACATCGACACTGATTGCATCGGCCCATCCCTACACATTGTGGCTCAACCCATTGGCCCATTCCTACACATTGACACTGCATCGGCCCATTCCTACGCATTGAGGCTCAATGCATCAGCCCATCCCTACACATTGACACTGATTGCATCGGCCCATCCCTACCTAGTGACACTAGGAATATCGGCCCATTCCCAAGCATTGAGGGTCTACCCATTGGCCCATCCCTACACATTGACACTGATTGCATCGGCCCATTCCTGCCTAGTGACAATAGGTATATTGGCCCATTCCTACGCATTGAGACTCAATGCATCGGCCCATCCCTACCTAGTGACACTGATTGCATCGGCCCATGCCTACCTAGTGACAATAGGTATATCGGCCCATTCCTACGCATTGAGGCTCAATGCATCGGCCCATCCCTACACATCGACGCTGATTGCATCGGCCCATCCCTACCTAGTGACAATAGGTATATCGGCCCATGCCTACGCATTGAGGCTCAATGCATCGGCCCATCCCTACACATTGACTCTGATTGCATCGGCCCATTCCTACGCATCAACAAACTATACATCGGCCAATCCCTACCTACTGAGGCGGGTGGCATCGGCCCATCCCTACAGATGGACATCATTACATCGGCCCATCCCTACCCATTGACACTCAATCTATCGGGCCATGCCTGCTGTAGGAGACATGATTCAGTGGCCAATGCCCACCCCTAAACATTTCCTGCATCGGCCGCTCCCTACACATGGAGGGTTTACACATCGGCCTATCCCTATTCTCTATGGGCCGAAACCCTGATGCAGGCAGGACTGGGTGATTAGCACCAGTCGGCCAGGTCCTACCTCATGGAACCTTTGTGTTGGCCATTCCCACTGCCAGGGCACAATGGTACATTGGCTGATCCCTACTCTACGTGTACATTCTATTACTAGCCGATCCCTAACCTAGGTGACCATACACCAGCGGCCAATCGTTAGCCGGCCAGTAGAGCACGGCCTAATTGGTGATCAGCTGGCCCTGGATCAGGGTACAAATGGACTATGCTATGTGATTCTCCCACTGAATGCTTGAACGATTTGCCAGGAAACAAAATGCTTGTGCCTGGTTCATATGCAAACTCGGCATGGAAATCATCCAACTGAAGTTTGGCATGATGAGCCTGACCAAAGCTAAGCAAATGGTCATAAAATGAGATAGCCCCACCCTGATCACGATGTGGTGGAGAGACTCGGTTACAGATGACATCCATACCAGAGTATGCCGTGGGCCAAGCCGATAAAGGTACCCGAAGCTGCCGAACGAGCCGTTGAGTTGCGGTAGTATTTGCCATCCACATTTCAGGGTGTACAACCTGCAAAACTTCGTTCAGCAGCTGCTCCAATGGATCTATCATCTGAAGCCATTTTTGAATGGCTTTGGAACACAGATTAGGGGATGAGTAGATTGGATCTTGAAGTCGCTGGCTTGGAAGTCAGTTCCAGTTTGATTCGAAATGCATAGTGTACATACCTTGTGTCCTGGGAGCAACTTGCCCACAGATAATGAGAGTTTGCCAGCCCCAAAGACGGCCGCATTCCCATCGCAGGTGAAACCTTCCAACCTCCAGGTGGATTTATCATTGCTATTCCCAACAGATTTTCAGAACTCTGCTTTCAAGAGCATGGTGACGTTATTCAATTCTTCCTGAACATCCAGTTAGCCTAGCCTGACTTAACGACTTTGGGAAACAGACTCTGGCCAACCATCTTCTGACTATCTGAAAGCTTTCAGATGATTTTCCTGTAAAGCTACCTACTAAATAAGCTAATGGGATGCTTTTCAGAGCTATTTGAGACCTCTAGAAACCATCTGCAAACCATCCATCAACTCTCCAAAACTCTCCAAAAAACCTCCAGCACAGCTGGAAAAGCAACAGAAAGCATCCTAGAGATGGTCTAAATATATCATATTCAATGCCAGAATATATTGGAAAATGGCTGGAATCAGCAGATGGATGGTACCCCTCAGAGGTCCATTCCTGCCTGCAAAAAAACTGACCTGAAAGGTCATGTGGCTGTGCAAAAAGTGCTGCCTAAGGTGACATTTTCGTTTCCGCAGTTCATGATGTGGAAGATTACTTCTTGTGTGATTCCTTCAATGTCAAGGAAAAGGGTGGTGGTGAAGAGTATCATTCCGCTTTTGTTTGCGGTCTGGTCGACGTTTCGGACTCGAATAGGGGTTTCGAGTCGGGTGGTCGGGATTCGATTCTTTCGTATAAAGCCCCAATCGATACAGGAGATGTCTGCGCCGCTATCAATGAGGGCGTGGGTTTCGACGGCTTTCATCGTGTGCGAAGGAACAATAATCTGTATGGGAATTTGCATAGAGCGCTTTCGCGACTTTACAAGTACAGGTGCACACATGACTGGGGAAGCTTGCGTCGGCAGAGCTTCCCGGTCTAAAAACCCTTTGTGACAAAGGCTACTTTACGAACAGTGGTTTCGTCTTCGTCATCATCTATCTCGATCAACGAGGGAATTTCTTCTTCAATCTTCTGAACCTTCTTCGGGGTTTTCTGGTTCGAGGAGAACTCTGGGCAGGCGTTGGACCGATGTCCAGCTTTCCTGCAGCGGAAGCAGAGTCCTTTCTCCTGGCAGCGTTTTCGCTCTTCAGGAGTAAGTTTGGAGATACGGATGACGTCGACGTCCATGGCATTGGGGTCCCTGGCAGGGGTAGAGTGATTGGCAGAGGAGAACGGACGGAATGGTTTGGCAGGGTTGCGATTGCGATTAGTGATCTCATTGGCGTGTTCCCATTGGGTCTGGAACTGGGTGGTGCGTTTGTACCAATCCTCAATCGTGGTAGGGACGGTATCCATGCTGTTGACTCGTCTCATAAGGGAGATGGGTATTCCCGCGGAGAAGTATCCGATTAGGACGTTGTTATCGATAATGCCAGGCAAGGCGACTTGGTTCTGGAAACTCGAAATGAATTCCGAGAGAGAGGGAGAATATTCTCCGTTCTTGAGAGGTTTCATTCGTTTGGTGGAAAGCCAGGTGACGGTGTTTCCTACGGTATCGTGGTGTTTGAACGTGGTTTCGAAATTGGTGATAAATTGGGCCCAGGTTCCCATTGTGACAGTGGCACCGGTGATGGCCTTATGGCGGAAGGTGGCAGCCCAAGTGGCTGCCAATCCTTTGGACATGTAGGATAGCGCAAAGGCGATTTTCTTGGAATCTGTGTTGTATACGTCACCATTGACGGTGAGATAGAATTGGATGGAATTTATCCAGGCAGTGCTTTTCTCGAAGGAGCCATCAAAGGCGTCTGGGGCTCCGATGCAGAGTTCAGTGGGTTTGGAGGAAGACATGGGGTTTACGAAGGTAGGAGGTGGAGGTACATCAGGAAAAACCTCTCCCTGAAAATTCTCATAATTTTCAGAAAAAGTACATATTTGTCAACAATTTCACAGAATTTCTTATATTCTTCAGATTTGTTGATATTTGTGATAAATACTTGACCCTCTCATCATGGTAGATGATATTTCTTATATTTCACAATAATCATGGTAATTAGTGACATTTTATGATAATTCATAGAAAAGTGTTTAAAAAAGAAGTGTAGTCAAAAGTGTCCTAGTAGGAAAGTGTATTAGCATTGAGTGTAGCAAAAGTGTACAAAAAAGCGTAGTAAAAGTGTAGTCCAAAGTGTGGGAAAGTGTGTTGTGTGAGTGTAGCAAAAGTGTACAAAAAAGCGTAGTAAATGTAGTCAAAAGTGTAGCAAACTGTAACTAGGTTAAGTGTATCTAAAGTGTACAAAAAAGCGTAGTAAAAGTGTAGTTAAAAGTGTGGCAGTGTAACTAGGATTGAGTGTAGCTAAAGTGTACAAAAAAGCGTAGTAAAAGTGTAGTCCAGAGTGTGGGAAAGTGTAGTATAAATGAGTGTAGCTAAAGTGTACAAAAAAGCGTACCAAAACTGTACTCAAAGTGTAGTAAAGTGTGTACTGATTGAGTGGACTAGAATGTACCAAAAAAGCATACTAAAACTGTAGTTAAAAGTATAGGAAAGTGTAGAATAAATGAATGTAGCTAAGGTGTACAAAAAAGTGTAGATAAGTGTAGCCTAATTTTCCTAATGCTTGGACTTGACAAAAATCCGCGGGCGAGCAGGTCACGTGACCGTGTTGAACTCGCCGCGTCAGCATTTTCGAGTCTCTCAACCACTGCAATTACTACTACCACGACCCACCTCAACCTGCACGAAAACACAGCCGGCGAGGGCTCAACAGCCCCACCGGCACTCGAAGGTGAGTATTTACTCACTCGCTCACCAGCCGCACGGGCTCTTTGCCCCACCACCACCCCCCATTTCAAAACTCGACACGAAAAAACGGCCGGCGTGGGCTCAACAGCCGGGCCGCCAGCATCGCGAGGTGAGTGACAACTCCCCCACCACCATATCTGCTCACCTCCTTCGAAGCCGCTTGGCCGTTGCCTCACCACAACCTCCCACTTCCAACTCGACACCAAAAACGCGGCCGGTGTGGGCTCAACAGCCCCGCCGCCGCTCGAAGGTGAGTTCAATCTCACCATCCACTCACCTCGTACCCAGTCACTCGGGCTGTTTGCCCCACCACGACCTCCCACCTCCACCACGACCTCCCACCTCCACCACGACCTCCTACTTCCACCTTGGTACCAAAAACATGGCCGGCGTGGGCTCGACAGCCCTGCCGGCATCACGAGGTGAATGACAACTCCCCCACCACCTCATTCTCTCACCTCGCTCACAGCCGCACGGGCTCTTTGCCCCACCACCACCTCCCACCTCAAAACTCGACATGAAAAAACGGCCGGCGTGGGCTCGACAGCCCTGCCGACATCAGAGGTAAATTTTTCCTCAGCCACCTACTCAACTGCTCACCTCAACTCGCTTGTGTATGCCACCACCCTGACCCTCTATCTCACTGATATGTACTCCTTCATCATCACCACCTCCAGCTCGCTCATGTATGCCCCCACCCTGACCCTCCATCTCATCATCATCATCATCTCTTACTAACATCAGCATCCATAGTTTTCCCTAACCCATCATCATTGTAGTGATATATTAGTACATGAGATGTAGTAGATACAGCTGCAATATATGTTTATTTATCCTTCTCTCCTCTTGACTGGTGTGAAGTGCAACTGAAAGAAGGGTAGTGAATGGCTGCAGAATTCATAATTAGCTGGCAATATCCATAAATTTTCTTAATAATTGGCTGGTAATATGCATTATTCTCAAGAATTCTTGAAATGATTTGGGGGGGCCAGGATATCAACATAAAATGCAAGAAATGTTGTATTTCTACAAAATATCAGATTTTTGTTGCTTTTTCTTGATAATATCAACAATTTCATACAATTATCAGGGGGAGGTTTTTCCTGATGTACCTGATACGTTCCTGGTGCAAATGCGAGCGCAGGAAGGGAAGGAGTGGGGAAAGCTGGGGTTTGTGGGAGAGCAGGCGACACAGGGAACTGTGGAGCCCTTCGGGATATTGGGGTCGGTGACGGTGGTGTTGGTGACCTTGGGATGGTTACAGCTGAGGAAAATTCGTGGGAGAGGTGAAGGGTTTCTTCTTGTTCCTCTTGGGTGGTGATTGGTTCGTCGTAAAGATCAGAGGTGTCGTAGGGGTTAGAGGAATGTTCCTCTTCAGGTGAGCCCGAGTCAGAGGATTCGGGGTTCTGTGGATTAGCGGTCTCTCATGGGGGGCCCCAACGAGAGGTGTCGAGGCGAGGTCGTTGGGAAATGGTGGAGGTCTACAGCAAAGGTAGCCTTTCAAGGGTAAGTTAGACCTTTTGTTACGCTTGTACCAGGTAGGTAAAAGCGTAGACGCAAAAGCCTAGTCTAAGACAAGGGTTTCAAGGTAGCCTAACGATGGGATGTCCACGTTAAGGCCTAGCGTCCGTTCAAGAGTTGGACGGTGACTCTCAGAGGGTTCAAGGGGAGCGAGGAGTAACAAGGTTAGATTGCGTAGGTCTAACTTAAGGTTACAAGAGGAACTTTGAGGGTTTATATAGATAAAGGAACAGGTTAAGGGCAGGCATAGAAGGGACTGGAATGAGTAAGAATGAGCTATGACGAATAAGAATGAGTCATGCTCAGTAAGCGTACGAGTCAGCGATGACAAAGCATAGAAGGTGAAAGAATATGAGGGAATGTTCGCTGACTAAGGTGAAGTAAGAAATAAGCGGCCTAGGCAGGACTCGAACCGGCGACTAGGACTTGGTACAAGGTTACAGGAAAGGAAACAATTGGACGATCGTAACAATTAGTTCCTGAGTACGATACCACCAAGTCCTGAGACACGAGTGCAGGACGATTGTCCCGACACACCGCTCCTTGAGTCCTAATGGAACTAATGAAAACGACTGACGACTGAGTACGAGGCCCAAGAAACGAGCGCAGGACCATTGTCCCGACACACCGCTCCTTGAGCCTTAGATCCCCCGAACCCTCAGAACCAAGCAAACGAGTGCCAGAACTAAGGAAACGAGCGCAGGACCAGTGCCCCGACACACCGCTCCCTGAGTACGAGGCCCAAGAAACGAGCGCAGGACCATTGTCCCGACACACCGCTCCTTGAGCCTTAGATCCCCCGAGCCCTCAGAATCAAGGAAACGAGTGCAGAGCCAGTGCCCCGACACACCGCTCCTGGTGTACAATCGCCTAAGTAGAAGTGTTAGTGTTAAATAGTAAGTTGAATCTAATACCTTCAGAACCAAGGAAGCGAGCGCAGGGCCAGTGCCCCGACACACCGCTTCCTGAGTATGATACCCAAACCAAGTCCCGAGAAATGAGTGCAGGACCAGTGTCCCGACACACCGCTCCTCGAGCCTTACAGGTAACTAAGTAGAAGTGTTAGTGTTAAAAAGTAGTATGTCGAATCTAATAAGCACACGGGTTAGCGGGCGTGTTAGTTGAGTAAATGCGCACCTATTAAAGTAACTACACTTTTTTATTATGTAGGCTGCAGTCCCACATAACAAAAAAGTATAGCTACGAACTGAAAAGTGTGAAGTGTGTGAAGTGATTGAGTAGGTGGTATGGAGCTGGGACGAGTGCATTGAAAAAGCGTGAGAAATTATTTGAGTTGTCTTTGAAACTTAAAGGGTGACGGTTTGTTTGGTCTTATGTGTTAGCACGCATAGCAAGACAAATCACGTGACAACACACACTGTTCAATTTTTCAACGCCAGCCAACAAACTCAGAGCCGATCCATTTTCTTGACTGCTGTTCGCAGTACCATATCCACGATCCACTCTCAGCATTCCCTTCCCATATTACTCATCTCATCATGGCCAGAACTCTTCAGAAACCCAACAAGACCACCGGTGGCTCAGCAACACGTGTCATGCTCGCACAGCCGGAGCTTGCACATCCGGTCGCCAAACGATTGAGGTTGGAGATGGAAGAAAGCGAGGTAAGTATTGAATGTCATTATTTTGCAGATATTAATTTGGGGCTTCTCACACAGTCAGAGCAACTGCCTGCACGCAAGCAGTTACGCTCGCAGGGGTTGGACAAGGCCAAGGACTCAACCTCGGACGTCCAGGTAAGTACATGTCCCCAGGGACTAATTTTGTTGCACTAACTCTACACTCTAGCATTGCTTGCTGTGTCAAGATGGGGGCATGCTATTCGAGTGTGACGAGCCCGCCTGCCAGCGTGCCGTTTGCGATCGGTGTATCGTCATCCCCGAGGGAATGCTGGCGACCGTTCAGGCCCCCAACGTCATCCCCGAGGGAATGCTGGCGACCGTTCAGGCCCCCAACGTCACATTCAAATGTGTTTCGTGCCAGTGGTCGGCTTGCCGCAAAACTACTACACCATACTTTGTGAGTATCGAATTTTTGTCACACCGTGGTCTCTAACACTATGTTACAGGGTTTTATGTTAAATGGGGCACCAGTCCTCCCCTCCTTCCTGAATGTCAAAGGGACATTCGAAGGTCCGGTTGGAGGATCCATCATATCCCCCCAAACACTCCTCCTCCACTTTCGGCTGACATCTATCAGACACATCGGCCACTTCACCATGGTCGAGCAGTTGCTCACCAAGTATCATATGTTGATATCAGCACCACTTACCGTTGTCACCCAAGTAGTCTTCAAGGAGATCGGCTCCTTGCTTCACCCAAGACTTGGAATCATTTGATGAGATAGTGAATTGTTTTGGCCGCCCATGCCGAGCATCTGGTTCAAAACTGAACATTTGTGTGAGTAAGGAATCCAAAAGGCCATACAGGTTACTTACACTGCCGTCCTGATACCCTCCGTCGTTTCATAACCCACCAGGACCATGGCATGAACCCCCATGCTTCTCCGAATAGCATTCACAAATTCGATCGTGCGGTTCCTGAGATTTTTTTTCCGATAACTGCACGGTTAAACCCATCGTCAATCATCTTTGTCATGAGGTAATGTCCAATACCGAAAAAGAAAACACTTACACATGCGACTTCTCCTTGTTAGGTGCTCCCTCCAAATTCCATTTCACAGCGACTTGCTCAGCTTCATCCCGCTGACTCTTGGGAAGATTGCTGAACCATTTGCGTACTGCTACGGTGCGATTACCAAAGGTTTTGTTATTTTTCTTGTCCCTTGAGTCGGCGTCGACCTTGGCTACTTCTTCAGGGAATAGACGTTGAGCTGTCCGGAATGCGTCCCATGGGTTCCAGTAGTCTCCGGCATCTGTAGGCCTTGCTTGAGCCTCACGCTCCTCCGCGGTCAGCACGTCTGCAGCGGTCAGCAAGCCAGCAATGTCGGCTTCTTCCTGGAGCCTGTCATCCTCTTCCAAGTGAGGAAGGAATTCAGTCCGAATAGCCTGTCAGCCAGAGGGGTTAGGTTAGTTTGACAAGGCTGGAACTAAGTAAACTTACCTGACGAAGGGGCTTTGGAAGCTCCACTACTTGATCTTCAAGTAACTCAGAGTCTGCGATCTCATCCCGACAATCCTTCAAAATTTTTTGGCGGGCCACTTTGTTCCCGCGAGCAACCCGGTACGACTCGCAGTACTTCTCAAGAGTTGAGTAGAAGACAATGGACCAGTTGGACATGATGAAGAATGCGTAGTACTTAGCTGGATACGCTGATGGTTTGAGGCAAAGGGTAAAAAGCGTGAGAATCGGCAAACGGCGGACCCAGATCTGTGAATCGTCATTACATCAGATGGTGGTTGATCTAATCTAGTGCCAAATCCGGCCCAGTCAGTTTTGTGAATTGATTACCCAGTCAACTTAGTATAGTTGAATGAATCAAATCAACAACCCGGCCCACTCAGTTTTGCGAATCGGTTATGCAGTCAACAGTGAACTTCAGTGATTATCAACTATGTATCATACAGGCAGGCGAAGGTAACTACGACGAAACCGATTTCATCCAGCCAGATAGACTCTCCGACTGCCCAGCCACTACAAAGAATGTACTGTTCTCTGGCCGAACAATTTTGAATGAATGTGGCTCCTGCACCTTCTTACCGTCGACCCAACCACACCGCGTATTCTTGCATTCAAACAGATAACCGCCCAGCTCCATGCTTCAGCTTGAGGTCCAAGCGTTCATGCTACCGCATTGGCCGCATTGTAGGGGAATCAGTTGTTCCCAAGGCCGGATATCCCGGTGGGCCCACGTATATTTGGTGACGGTGTCGGCGAGATGGACGACAGCGGTGTGCTTGCCTAACGCTGGTGACTGCTTCAAGCAGTGTTCGAGGGCTGACTGGAAGGGGAACCCGTTGACGACCACCAACTTCGTCAGGTTCATCAGTAACTCCGCGGTGATGATCGCTGACAGGTGTAAAGCATCGAAGGCCACCACGTGACCCACTTCCAAGCTATCGAACAGATTGTTAGCTGGAACATTCCATTGAACTAAATGTACTTACCTCTTGAGACCGTCTTTCAAGTCACACAACGAGTCTTCTTCCCTTACGATCGCGCCACAGGCAGCCATATAGAGCAATGCCCCTTGGAGCACAGTCTTGAAGGGTGCCAGGACAAGATCAAGCCACTGAAACGAGTATCAGGGAATGTTCTAACAGCAACACCGAAGCTACGTACCTCTTTCACTGCATCAGGAAAAATCCCCTATGCCATTTGACACCATATGTAGATATATGTAGATATTTGATGATATAATTTACTATAGGTGCTACATGGCTCCTATGGCACAAAGGCAAAAGTCCCCCTTTATATATCATCATATATCATCATATAGCACCATATAGCACATATAACAAGCCTTTAAGCAGCCTATTTTACCATAGCAATATATCGCTATATGTGCACAAATAGTGTTACATGGAAAAGTCAAAATTGTTTCAGGGACTTTTCCTTTTGTTGCTATTTTTCACTCTTTGTAGTCTTATGTCGCCCAAGTCACAATAGTAAATAGAAAAAACAATCACTGTATTCCATAAACACAATACAGAGAGCTGGTGCAAATCTAACTAGCTAAAGCAGGCTTGGCCTTGGCTTCTAGATTAGCAAAATCGAAGGAATCAGAAAACGTGGAAGCAGCCACAGCCTGAACACTTGAAAAAACATATGTCAGAAATGTGAACATAGAATGCACTAAAACATACCCAGAATCCTCTTGAATGCTTGTCTGAATCATCTTCAGGTATGTGGGCGACTTTTCCTCAAAGACCTTGAGCATTTTGACATAGTCCTGGTATCTGTTCAAAAAAATGTTAAGAAGCAGCGGCCTTAGGGATGAAAAGTACTCACTTGGATCTGAAGAGGGAGTCATTGAACTCCAAGCTAGTTCCTGTTCCCAAGCTGGTGAGAACACAGTTGACCTGCAGGAATGTCAGTGAGTGAATGTTTACAGAGAATAAACCTACTGCGGTGGCTACCAGGGCCAGTTGACCTATGAGAGCGTCAAGGAATTGGTCTAGCAAGTACTCTTATCAGACTTTGTACTAGATATTTTTATCAATACTATATCATATGTAATATTTGGGGATATCAAATGGCACATAAGGTGCCAAAGTATACCCTATAGCACAAATGGCCCCCTTATAGCACAAAAAGCCCCCTTGTGCACCATAGCAGCACAAATGACCTGTTATGGCATAGGGGGTTTTTCCTGATGTACTGACACTAACTACATGCCGCAGATGAGGAGGAGGACAATGAGCCATCTGACTCAAGCAAAGAGGAGGATATCCCCGAGGTAGAGGTGGATGCCTGTGGGGATCCCATCCTTCCTAGAGCGAATATCGTCCAGCTCAAGGCACGCCAAGATCTCGTAAGGGATGTCTTCACCAAAGCATACAATAAGTGTTCTTGTTATTTCAATGGTAATCTAGTACTAATGATAACTAGTGAAAATCACTAAGCGAAAGAAGGTCCACGTTCCTTGGAAAGAGTTGTCCAAGGACGCATCTGAATATTTAGACACTGACACCATCCCCGAAGGGTTCCACGTCACGGACCCATCCAAGTTCACGAAGATGCAAATCAGGAACCTATGGGATCACTGGAGTGCAAGGGCCAAGGACGGCCTCCCAGTTCTTCTTTTTACCAAGGCCAAGAAGGCGGATTTGGGATTGACCACCGGATCCAGATTACCCGAAGTGCTTGGAAAGTCCAGCAAGAGAAAGCCGTACATCAATTCCGAGGAGAGCGGCGACGAGCTAAATGTGCTGGCAGGTAAGGCTCAGGCTGACTCTGAGAAGGGTGAGGCAGCATCTGTGTCCCCTGTCCGGTCACCGCCGTCAAAGCGGCCTCGCCTTTCAGGACAGCCAGCTGTGCCTGAAGAAGGAAGTCCAGCGGCCAACGAAGGTGACAGAGCGAACTTCCTGGCTGGGCTCTCTCAGGAGTCTGGATACAAGAGTTTGGTTGACGCTTTGAATGCGCTACCGATATTTGTAAGTCCTTCGTTGTGGTTGGGTTTGGGCACAGCTTGCTGACTATATACACTATGTAAGTCTTCCTCACACTCATCCTCGTCTGCCCCAACGTCCAAGGGCAATTTGCCCAAATGGGTATCTTGGCGCTGGGGCAATAAGTATCTTCCACTCGAAATTCACTCCAAACGGGATGAGTTCCGTGCTGCCTTAGCTGTGGTGCGAAGGTACAGCTTCACAGATCGGAACAAAGGTACTGTGGTAGTTCTCGGCCTTGGGCTGCTCCTGCGCGAATGTTGGAGGGCAGTCGAGGTTGAAGACGATGACGAGAGTGCCCCCGAGTTCCTTCGGTCTTCAGTGCTGGGTAAAGAGAGGGCGGAAGAGGTGGTGGGGGCCATGAAGGAGGCTGTGGGCCGATTGGAAAGCGAAATGGCCCAAGGGAACTTTGGGGATGGAGGAGACAAGAGCGGGAATAACAAAGAGGTGGAGAGGGAGAATGTGAGGAAGGAGAAAGAGAAGGCCAAGGAGGCAAAGGCAGCGAGGCTTGAGGAGGAGGAAATGAGGAAGAGGATGGAGGAGAGCCGTAAGGCCAAGGAGGCAGAGGCAGCAAGGCTCGAGGCAGAGGAAATGGGAGAGAGGGCAGAGGTGGAAACAAGGAAGAGAAAGGAAGTGGAAGAAAAGGGGAAAGCAGAACCCTCAGCAAAGAAAACCAAAAAAGGCAGTCCCCCACCCGCCGCTGGTCCTTCCTCAAATACTCGCACTCGCAAGAGCCCGGTCAGGAGGTCCAGTCGGACTCAGCAACCAAGCAAAAAGAAGCGAGGTTCAGACTATGCATGAGACTTCTCTTGATTACTTTGTGTGATGATTTTATCAAGTATACTTTGTAGTGTAAGCTTGTGAAAAGCAGTTCAGAATGAGACTCATCCTCTCCATGGCTTGCCTCTTCTCGTCCTCTGAAACTATAGTAAACTCCATTAATGTCAGGAATAAAGAAGTCGGGGGACTGGTACGGGCCGAGTATGCTGTATAGGGGACAACAGGCCGGTACCAGAGTCACGGTCAGACATAACTCGAGGAACTGGTACCGGCCAAGCATGCTGTATAGGGGACAGCAGGCCGGTACCAGAGTCACGGTCAGAAATACATCGAGAAACTGGTACCGGCCGAGTATGCCCTATAGGGGACAACAGGCCGGTACCAGAGTCACGGTCAGAAATACATCGAGAACCTGGTACCGGCCGAGTATGCCCTATAGGGGACAACAGGCCGGTACCAGCATCAGGAAAAACCTCTCCCTGAAAATTCTCATAATTTTCAGAAAAAGTACATATTTATCAACAATTTCATGGAATTTCTTATATTCTTCAGATTTGTTGATATTTGTGATAAATACTTGACCCTCTCATCATGTGTATTAGATGATATTTCTTATATTTCACAATAATCATGGTAATTAGTGACATTTTATGATAATTCATAGAAAAGTGTTTAAAAAAGAAGTGTAGTCAAAAGTGTACTAGTAGGAAAGTGTATTAGCATTGAGTGTAGCAAAAGTGTACAAAAAAGCGTAGTAACAGTGTAGTCCAAAGTGTGGGAAAATGTGTAGTGATTGAGTGTAGCAAAAGTGTACAAAAAAGCGTAGTAAATGTAGTCAAAAGTGTAGCAAACTGTAACTAGGTTAAGTGTATCTAAAGTGTACAAAAAAGCGTAGTAAAAGTGTAGTTAAAAGTGTGGCAGTGTAACTAGGATTGAGTGTAGCTAAAGTGTACAAAAAAGCGTAGTAAAAGTGTAGTCCAGAGTGTGGGGAAAGTGTAGTATAAATGAGTGTAGCTAAAGTGTACAAAAAAGCGTACTAAAACTGTACTCAAAGTGTAGTAAAGTGTGTACTGATTGAGTGGAGTAGAATGTACCAAAAAAAGCGTACTAAAACTGTAGTTAAAAGTATAGGAAAGTGTAGGATAAATGAATGTAGCTAAGGTGTACAAAAAAGTGTAGATAAGGGTAGCCTAATTTTCCTAATGCTTGGACTTGACAAAAATCCGCGCGCGAGCAGGTCACGTGACCGCGTTGAATTTGCCGTGTCAGCATTTTCAATCTCTCACTACTTCCCTACTTACTTCCCAACAACCCACCTCAACACACTACGAAAACACAGCCGGCGAGGGCTCAACAGCCCCACCGGCTGTCAAAGGTGAGTTTTCACTCACCCCCACCACATCCACTCACCCTCGTAATAGGTGTTTCCCCATCACCACCTCCCACCTCACCCTCGAACTCGAACAACATGGCCGGCGAGGGCTCAACAGCCCCGCCGGCAGCACAGTGTGTTTGTCCTCACCCACCACCACCATCTCTCACCTCGTACAGAGCCGCTCGGGCTGTCTCCCCCCACCACCTCACTCCGAGTCCCTCAAACTCGATCGTAAAAAAACGGCCGGCGTGGGCGGCTCAGCAGCCCCGCCGGCATCACAAGGTTCGTGTTTCCTCACCCATCACCTCATCCACTCACTTCAACGACAGCCGCTCGGGTCGTCTCCCCCCCACCACCTCCCACCTTCAACCTCGACACCAACACATGGCCGGCGTGGGCTCAACAGCCCCGCCGGCATCACGAGGTATGTTTCTCCTCACCCACCACCACCATCTCTCACCTCGCACACAGCCGCTCGGGGCTGGATGCCCCACCTCCATTTCCCACCTCAACCTCGACTCGTACAACATGGCTGGCGTGGGCTCAATGGCCCCATGGCCATCGTGAGATAAGTTTTTCCTCACTCACCAACCCAACTGCTCGACTCACTCTCGCTCGTGTATGCCACCACCTCCAGCTCACTCATGTATGATCCTGATCCTCCCTCATCTCACCATCATCATCATCACCATTATAGCCCATCATTATTGTAGTGATAGATTAGTACATGAGATGTAGTAGATAAAGCTGCTACTGGCAATATATTTGATTTATCTATCTCTATCCTTGACTTGTGTGAAGTGAAACTGAAAGAAGAGTAGTGAATGGCTGCAGAATTCATAATTAGCTGGCAATATCCATATATTTTTTTAATAATTGGCTGGTAATATGCATTATTCTCAAGAATTCTTGAAATGATTTGGGGGGGCCAGGATATCAACATAAAATGCAAGAAATGTTGTATTTCTACAAAATATCAGATTTTTGTTGCTGTTTCTTGATAATATCAACAATTTCATACAATTATCAGGGGGAGGTTTTTCCTGATGAGAGATGCCCTATAGGGGTCAGCAGGCCGGTACCAGAGTCACGGTCAGACATAACTCGAGAAACTGGTACCGGCCGAGCATGCTTATTCTCAAAGGGTACCACTTCTACGGTGCCGGCCGTACCACTCCTATGTAGGACCGGCCGAGCGTCGGATGGACCCAGTTCCACGACCATTTGTACACTTCGGCTATACCAGTTGTGCGACCCTTTTTGACTGAAGGGTCTGGGTACAAAACCCCCATGTAGTTCCACCTGTCAAAGCGGCCACCTCCGTTTCTTTAAATTCCGTGGTCATATCTGAATTAAACCATTTGACCTTGTCGCGTACGTGGGGAGGCAAGTGATTCCGCAGGAATTTCGCGGCATTGATAGCATCCTGGATATCATCAAAGAAAACCAAGAACTTCGAGGGGACTGGATCCCCGTCCTGCCAACCCTCGGGGATGAGAAACCCGAGATCGGCATAAGTTGAGAGTGTATGGTTGATCTTTCTAACAGACAGATATATGTTGGGGCGATCTGTCGAGGTATGGACAGTTACGAGATTGTTCGATCGTATATGGAGCCCCTTCTTGAGTTCGGCGAGGGTCTCGGGCGTGAGCGTTGCTGATGCGATCATGTAGGGTACACGGTGGGGTAGGATATAATGCAAGCGCTGTAACTCCCTGTATTCAGGGCGGAAGTCTCCCCAGGATACGATACAATGCGCTTCATCGAAGACAAACCCAACAATATGAGATGTGAACTTGGATTTCAGAAGTAGCTTCTCAAACCCTCCTCCAGGCTTCATCAATTGTTCCGGGCTAACGATAATTGCACGGTACTCCAAGTTTTCGATAGCCTTGAGTAAAGGTGACCGGAAGACCCATGCAATCCGTCAAGACAGACTTACTCGAAAATTCTCCTTGGTAGCCGAGTCAGCATTGATTGCAATACTTCGGATACCGGCCTTGCGAAGGGACTCGATGTTCTGTTGACCAAGTTGATTGAGCGGAGTGACGACGATCTGGATACCTGCGGGGTGAAACAGCAGCGGTAACCAGAATGATAGTGTCTTCCCCATACCGGTGCCCGCAATGCACACAATATCCCGGTTTTGCTTGAGGAAGGCCTCGGCTATCTTGAGCTGCCATAGACATGGTGTCTTTTTGAAGACTTCCTTGGCTCTTTCACGGATGACAGAAAGACTCAAGCCATCGGGTGGGGGAGACATTGACGCGTCATGGCTACTTAGAGGCAGCAATAATCTACGTAGGGAAATTAAAATAATACATAGGTTTATTCCATATATTTTCAAAGACCGCTGAACGGGGCCAGTCGGACCGGTGTGGCTGACGATGTTTACCAATGTTATCTTCCAGCCGCTGCTGGAGTGGTCGAGGATTAAGGTTGTTCTGGGTTTCAATATCTTCATAGCCACTCGGAATATTCCTACTACACTTGGATTTCGCTAAGTCCACTATGCCCTAGTAGACCGCCTCGAGCACTTCAGCAGTGGTGGGAAGGAGCCTGGATACATCCTGGAGATACATCAGATGAAACGACCCAAAACTCGTATTGAGATCAGGTCTACACTATCGCCAAGTGGAGCGGTTTAGAAGAAGAGAATGGAGAACAACTGAGATAGGACGGTTGAGTCTTGGGGAAAGACCAAGTGAACTAAGCTGGGGTTACCAGCAGTTCCTTGGGGTTTATATACTATCCTAAGTGTTTGTACATGTTTGTACTAACTATAACTAAATAAGGAGTTACCCTGAACCCATGAGAATAGAAGCGAGATAAGGAGGCTGTGAAGCATAGCCGAGATAGCGGAGATGAAGTACATGAGGTGAAAGGCTGTGGCATAGCCATGCGCAGCACGGAGATTAACTGTCAAGGTAAGGCAGTGCGTGAGAATGAATATAACCATAAGGGGCGACCGTGCGAAGAGTGAAAGTGAATGAGCACGTGTCTGAAAGATAAGATGAGAGAGATTAGATAAGATCGAATGGAACGAAACGTTGAAGTCCGAAAAGTGTCTGTGAAGGTGAGAGAACCGTAATGAACCGTAACACTACCCCCTTCCTATGGATCAACTTCCAGGTGATCAGTTTTCACCGTTGTCCGCGTCATGCCACTGCTGCCATCCGTTGGCATCTACGTTCTGAGGGACGTCAAGATGAACGTTGACCAGGGTGGGTGAGCGTGACGGCTGCCGTGAAGCCACTAGGGCTGGGATGGGGTCATCTGCATAGCGAGGAGGCAGGACGTCGGGGTGCATAACTTTGAGAGTCATCCACATCTCGCTCCACGAGATCTGGTACTCGACGATGGTGGTACGATCCGTCACGAGCATGTGAACGAATCGGAGGGAGGTGTAGAGCACGATGAGGGTCACGACCAGCGTGATGACGAGGAGGAGGAGAAGGAGAACATAGACGACGACCGGCATGGCCATCAAGAGGAAGAGGGAGGCGCTGAGGACAGCGAGAAGCGCGGTGCGATGAAGCTTGTTGACCGACATGTCGGTCTGAGCGAGGGGACGAGTGTAGGCGACACCGTTAAGGTAAGCGTCCATAGTGATTTAGAATGTATGAAGAGTATTTGTTGGGGAATGAAGGGTGGTGGGTGGGCATCCAGGCCTTATATACGTTGTTCCCCTATTTGGCACTGTTTATGTGGGCGTAGCCCGTGTTTTTAATGGACTGGACAGGTTTGCCATGAGTCTATCAATTTTGGCTGGTCCGTTGTCCATGAGATTTTCTGGACGTTTCTGGAATAGGAATAGGAAATTTGCGGGGTCAATGGATAGAGCACGAGGTGCGGCTGCATTCTTTGCGTAGAAGTCTTTCAAGCAACCCTTGGCATTTGCCAAATTAGCTCTTGGTTCCCAAGTGCGATCGGTCTCATCATAACCTTTCCAGTGCACGAGGTATTCCAGTTTCTTTCCCTTGTATCGTGTGTCAACGACGTAGTCGACTTCCCATTCGTTGTCTCGTTCTTCCGTAACAAGAACTGGTCCAGGCCGTGCCGTTGGCTGGCCGTCAAGGCGGTCCTTGTAAGGTTTGATTCGACGGACATTAACCACAGGGTGAATTCGAATGTCGCGTGGAAGCTGTAGTTTTACTGCATTTGGCCCTGCCAAGGCGATAATTTTAAATGGACCTAGCCATCTTTCAGATAATTTGTCTGATGCGCGTGTCAAACACAAGTCTGTGGTTGACAGCATGACTTGCTGTCCAATTTCATATTCGGGCGCAGCCGAGTGGTGTTTGTCGGCTAGCGATTTCATTCGTTCCTGGGCCTTAGCCAGGTTCTTTTCTACATCGGCAATTGTTTTTCGCATTGCGTCTGTGAATGATTTAGCAGCTGGTGCCTGAGAAGTAGAAGCATGTGGTTCTGTGCCCATGCGTGGTTCGTATGAACGTGTGACTTCGAACGGCGATTTCTTCGTTGAAGTATGATACTTGTTATTGATAGAGAACTGGGCGATGGCTAGCCAGTCTGCCCATTGATTTTGTTTATCGAAGCAGTAGATTCGTAGAAACTTTCCAACTTCTTTGTTTACGATTTCTGATTGTCCGTCTGTCTGCGGATGGAATGCTGTACTGAGCTTGGTATCAATACCAAGGGCATCATTGATTTCTTTAGCGACTTGCGCCGCGAACTGCGGGCCTCGATCTGACGTAATGGATAAAGGAAGTCCATGATGCTTCCATACGTGAGAAAGGAATAGGCGAGCGGTTTCTAGGGCCGAACACGTTTTTGTGCATGGTATGAGTTCGACTTCTTTCGAGAAGCGATCTACCACCGTCAAGATTGCATTAAAACCACGTGATTCGGGTAAACCCGTAATGAAATCCGCAGTGATGTGTTGCCAGGGTCCGCTAGGAACCGGTAATGGTTGGAGAAGACCTGCGGGTGCCTGATTCGTTCCTTTGAATCTCTGACAGGTCTGACAGTGAGACACGTAATCTTTTACGAGAGTGGCGAGTCCAGGCCACATGTAAAATCGTTGAATGAGTTCTAACGTTTTCTCGTAACCGGGATGTCCTGCAGCCGGTGTGTCGTGATGTAAACAAATGATGTCCATTCGGAGTATGTTATCTTCCGGAATATACATTTGATCTTCTTCGTCGTAGAGTAAGCCATCAAGCTTCTCATGAATACCCTTCTTCTGGAACTTCTGAACTTCTGTCTCAGATAGTTTGCATGTTGCAGGGAAGACTCTTTGTTTGATCTGTGCCCCTTCATCTGTTAGGGCGACTGTGCGGATATTCTCGGGAGCAATGACCAACATCAGGAAAAACCTCCCCCTGATAATTGTATGAAATTGTTGATATTATCAAGAAAAAGCAACAAAAATCTGATATTTTGTAGAAATACAACATTTCTTGCATTTTATGTTGATATCCTGGCCCCCCCAAATCATTTCAAGAATTCTTGAGAATAATGCATATTACCAGCCAATTATTAAGAAAATTTATGGATATTGCCAGCTAATTATGAATTCTGCAGCCATTCACTACCCTTCTTTCAGTTGCACTTCACACCAGTCAAGAGGAGAGAAGGATAAATAAACATATATTGCAGCTGTATCTACTACATCTCATGTACTAATATATCACTACAATGATGATGGGTTAGGGAAAACTATGGATGCTGATGTTAGTAAGAGATGATGATGATGATGAGATGATTGAACTCACCTTCGAGCGGCGGCGGGGCTGTTGAGCCCACACCGGCCGCGTTTTTGGTGTCGAGTTGGAAGTGGGAGGTTGTGGTGAGGCAACGGCCAAGCGGCTTCGAAGGAGGTGAGCAGATATGGTGGTGGGGGAGTTGTCACTCACCTCGCGATGCTGGCGGCCCGGCTGTTGAGCCCACGCCGGCCGTTTTTTCGTGTCGAGTTTTGAAATGGGGGGTGGTGGTGGGGCAAAGAGCCCGTGCGGCTGGTGAGCGAGTGAGTAAATACTCACCTTCGAGTGCCGGTGGGGCTGTTGAGCCCTCGCCGGCTGTGTTTTCGTGCAGGTTGAGGTGGGTCGTGGTAGTAGTAATTGCAGTGGTTGAGAGACTCGAAAATGCTGACGCGGCGAGTTCAACACGGTCACGTGACCTGCTCGCCCGCGGATTTTTGTCAAGTCCAAGCATTAGGAAAATTAGGCTACACTTATCTACACTTTTTTGTACACCTTAGCTACATTCATTTATCCTACACTTTCCTATACTTTTAACTACAGTTTTAGTATGCTTTTTTGGTACATTCTACTCCACTCAATCAGTACACACTTTACTACACTTTGAGTACAGTTTTAGTACGCTTTTTTGTACACTTTAGCTACACTCATTTATACTACACTTTCCCACACTCTGGACTACACTTTTACTACGCTTTTTTGTACACTTTAGCTACACTCAATCCTAGTTACACTGCCACACTTTTAACTACACTTTTACTACGCTTTTTTGTACACTTTAGATACACTTAACCTAGTTACAGTTTGCTACACTTTTGACTACATTTACTACGCTTTTTTGTACACTTTTGCTACACTCAATCACTACACATTTTCCCACACTTTGGACTACACTGTTACTACGCTTTTTTGTACACTTTTGCTACACTCACACAACACACTTTCCCACACTTTGGACTACACTTTTACTACGCTTTTTTGTACACTTTTGCTACACTCAATGCTAATACACTTTCCTACTAGGACACTTTTGACTACACTTCTTTTTTAAACACTTTTCTATGAATTATCATAAAATGTCACTAATTACCATGATTATTGTGAAATATAAGAAATATCATCTAATACACATGATGAGAGGGTCAAGTATTTATCACAAATATCAACAAATCTGAAGAATATAAGAAATTCTGTGAAATTGTTGACAAATATGTACTTTTTGTGAAAATTATGAGAATTTTCAGGGAGAGGTTTTTCCTGATGAATATTCCTTTATTGTCATTTTCAACTCCGACGGCGTGGTCTTCTCGACGTGAGAGAGCGTCAGCTTTTGCCATAGAAGGTCCAGGTTTGTAAACCCAGAGCATATTGAATCTAGATAGATATTGCGCCCAGCACGCTTGTCGTCGGTTGAGATCCTGTCTCGTCATGAACCACTGCAGGTTTGCGTGGTCGTTCCAGATCTCAAACTGGTGTTTAGCACCTTCTAGGTAATGTCGCCATTGTTCTAGTGCTTGAATGACTGAAAGCATTTCTTTATCGGCGATAGGATAATTCCGTTCTTGCGGAGTCATGGAATGAGATGAATAGGCAACTGGGTGCCATTTGTCTTCTTTCAGAATAGATAAGACTGCGCCTGTTGCGTAATTAGATGCATCGCATTCTAAGCGGAATTGACAAGTGCTATCAGGGAAGGCGAGTATGGGGGCTGAGGTGAAACTCTTTTTCAGTGTATCAAACGCTATTTGACATCTGTCATCCCATATGAAGGCTTGTTCCTTTTTGGTTAGGTCATTGAGAGGACGTGCGACTTGCGCGTAGTCTTGAATGAACCTTCGATAGAAGTTTGCTAAACCTAGGAAGCTTCTTACGCCTTTGACGTTCTTTGGCTCTGGCCATTCCAGTATGGCTGTGACTTTGGATTGATCCATTTTTATCCCATCTTTTCCTATGATCATTCCAAGGAATTCTACCTCTGATACGCGGAAATTGCATTTTTCGGGTTTCACGAATAGATCATTTTCTTCTAGTCTGCGAAGAACTTCAAGTACGATTTTGTCGTGTTCTGCCTGATTTTCTGTCTTGGTAAAGATCATCAAATCGTCTATGTAGACGATGAGCACGTCTTCCATGTCTGCGAAGATTTCGTTCATCATCGCTTGGAATGTGCCGGGGGAGTTACAGAGACCGAAGTACATGACTCGGGGTTCGAAAGAACCACGGAAGCAAACGAAAGCGGCTTTCCATTCATCGCCGGCTTTGATGCGAACGTTGTTGTATCCCCATCTGAGATCCATCTTTGTGAATAATTTAGCTCCTTTGAGCTTGTCAACGAGTTGACCGATCAACGGCAACGGGTATTTATTTTTGACCGTGTGTTCGTTTAGGTAACGGTAATCTTGTACCATGCGTTTACGTCCATCCTTTTTAGGGACAAAGAAGACTGGTGACGTTTGGGGGGATTTAGAAGGTGCGATGTAACCCTTCTTGAGCTGATCATCGATGAAGTCGCTGACTTCCTTCTGTTCTGTTTCCGAAAGTGGTATCAGTCTACCCTTTTTAGGTTTGAACGTTTCTTTCAAATCAATAGCGTGATCCCACGGCTTGCGTAGGGGCATGCGTTCTGATTCTCCTTTAGAGAACACCTTGAGGAATTTGTGGTACTCTTTTGGGACCATTTCCTCCACGGTTTTTTCCTTTTCTTTGGGAATCTGCACGTCAAGTGCATGGATAGCGGAGTATGCAGAATACTGGGAATCTCGTTCCTGGTGATCTGGATCTTGGATATCTAGGTTTGGCCTTTCTTGGAGTAGGGCACACGTGTGTGGGCAACGAGTCATTTTGACTGTTCCCTTACTCCAGTTAATATCCGGATTATGACGTTTCAGCCACAAGAATCCGAGTATGAAGGCGTTCTTGCCAAGATCTGTGACCTCCGCAGTGACTTCTTCGCGGTGTCCTTCATAATCTAGCACTAGCTCAGCTGAGTGCGTAATAGAACCAGCGGAATTCCTTGTTCCGTCCACGTTGTAAACGGGGATTGCATGACGTAACTTTGTCAAGGGAATGTGATGTGATTTCGCCCACTGGCGATCTATGAATATGGCATTCGCTCCTGAGTCAAGGAGTGCCGTAAGTGGAATGAATGTCCGACTTGTTTCAGGACGAATCTTGATTTCGAGAAGTATTTCGCGTTCCGGCGCGATTGAGCGCACGAAAGCATTGTCTGGGATTTGTGTGGGAGAAGGGGAAATAGAGGAATTAAGCACCCGTGTAACGCCCGGGCCGAGCCCATCAAGGGACTCCTCTGTCGGCAAAGTAATATTGGAAACTAATGTGTCATCCGCATCATCATCGGCGGAGTTTTCTATTTCTAGTGGTCCATAGCGAGATCCTCTCACACACCCAGATGCGTGTGAAAGGGGTTTTAGTTTTCCGATTTGTCGGTAAGGGTGATGTAATCCTGGAACCAAGCCTTTGCTTCTTCCAGACCCATGCCTCGGGTAGCTCGTACCCAATCCATTTCTTTTCCTTTGCCCTTGTTTGGCTTAGGAGTTTCGGTGCTTTTATCCTCATCCCAGGAGGTATGCTCTTCCGTAAAGCGAACGTTTCTTGGTGCTTTGTACTTTTTGCACATACGTTTGTGCTCTCCTCTAGACCAGCCACATTCTGAGCATCTGGTCTTAGGTTCCTTGCAGTCTCTGACGAAGTGGTCCTTACCACAGTTGAAGCATTTGGGCTTCCTGTCTCCGTTTGGTTTCTTAGTTTGGACGGCGTCAACATCCATTGCGTTAGGGTCACGGCGTGTGATTCTGTCTGCCGTGCCTGCTTTGATGTACGAGAATAACTCTTTCCTGTTACAGCGAGCGCGGATTGCTTCAACGAAGGTTTGGTAGTCGTCAAATCTTCCCACATTTTCGAGTAGGAATTTGACTGATTCCTGATCCGCATTGCGTTCCAGGATCTCGATGTGACGTTCATCATCCCATCCATCCATCGCTTTGTGGATCTCGAATTTGGTTATGAAACTAGCGAATTTCATATCGTGCTGTTTCAAACCCATGATCATCTTGCGATGATATTCTTGTTCGTTTGATGATCGGAATCTGTCCGTCATCATTTTCTCGAAGTCATTCCATGGATAGGTTGTTCCTTCCAGGATTTGTGCCATGGTAGCACGTGCAAAGTCTCCGGTGTCCCCTCCTTTCATTCGGCTAAGGGTTGCCTTTATTCCGGCCATCCCGGCGAGTACTCTGATGTTTTCTGCTCGCCAGGAGCGTACTCTCATCCACCATTCTTCAAACCTCTTGCCTTTAGACCCGTCATAGTCTCCTGGGTCAGCTACGATCTTTGATAGCTTTGGCTCAGCTGGGGTTGGTGGTACGGCTCTTCCTGGAGCCGGGGCTTGGGGCGTATTAAGAATTGCCCTGATCTGATCTGTTGCTTGGTCGAGATCATCTCGTAATGTCTGATTTCTGAGTCTTTCATCTCGTAATGAATCTGTTTGGGTTTCTAAGAAAAGCCTGAGCTGTGCTCCTAGAGAGGCTAAGTCTTGATTATGGCTATTGGCGAGATTGGAAAGACTTTCTGCAAGTGCTTCTGGAAGCGCAGTTTGTGACATTGTTACTACTAGTACTTGTAGCGGGGTTGGGGGAGTTTGGGGTGCTTGGTGCGTAGGACTATTCTAGAGACCTTTTCAGGGTCGTTTATGTCTCCTACCCAAGTGCGTATGATCTTTCTCCGGAAGGCGGCGGGGATCTTTATCTTTCTGATCGGCCTAGCCGGTACTACTCTTTCTGGTCCTGTGATTGCCTCCTTCTGTCTCTTTGGGGTTCTAACCTCTTCGTCAAACTCTTCGAGTCTTCTTTTAACGCTAGAGGTAGCAGATGCGGTTTTCGGCAACGAGGGTGCCTTCTCTGACAACCCACGTGGTACGACTAACGGGGATAGAGCGGGGAGTGGGATCGAGGGGGCGATAGGTGTCTGGTCGTTGGGGTCGAACTCTTCGCTGATGAGTGACTCTTGGCTGACCGACGCTGGTCTGTCGAAGTCTCCTAGTATCCCGTCGAATAGCAGCCCCTGGGCGTATGCTATCGACGCGTCGTGGTAAGTTGCGTATCCGCCTTCTGAGTTCTTTCCAAAGTAGAACTGCTCTGGCTCTAATGCCGTGAGCGCCCTTAGCGTCCTGCTGAAGGGTGAGAGGAGTCTAGCGGGTTCTTCTTCACCCACTGGGATCCGTGCAACTGCAGCGGCCTCCGGCTCTGTCTCAACTATGGTCGGGATCGCGGTGACCCGTCCGTGCCTAGCTACTACTGAGGCTACGTAAGGATGGTCTAGGTTCTCGGCTTGCGAGTACCTCCCGGACCGGAAAGGGAGAAGAGTGGCGTGAAAAGATGGGAAGTACACTACGAGGTCACGTTAACGTAGGTACTTTGAGCGAGAGATGGTCCACGCACTTGCGACGCGATGAAGCGGTGGAGAACGATATCGTAGAGGTGATAGAGTGAAGCTTAGTTCAAGTGAAACGACCCAAAACTCGTATTGAGATCAGGTCTACACTATCGCCAAGTGGAGCGGTTTAGAAGAAGAGAATGGAGAACAACTGAGATAGGATGGTTGAGTCTTGGGGAAAGACCAAGTGAACTAAGCTGGGGTTACCAGCAGTTCCTTGGGGTTTATATACTATCCTAAGTGTTTGTACATGTTTGTATGTACTATAACTAAATAAGGAGTTACCCTGAACCCATGAGAATAGAAGCGAGATAAGGAGGCTGTGAAGTATAGCCGAGATAGCGGAGATGAAGTACATGAGGTGAAAGGCTGTGGCATAGCCATGCGCAGCACGGAGATTAACTGTCAAGGTAAGGCAGTGCGTGAGAATGAATATAACCATAAGGGGCGACCGTGCGAAGAGTGAAAGTGAATGAGCACGTGTCTGAAAGATAAGATGAGAGAGATTAGATAAGATCAAATGGAACGAAACGTTGAAGTCCAGAGAAGTGTCTGTGAAGGTGAGATAACTGTGATGAACCGTAACATCAGAAGCCATAAATGATGACTACAGTAAAAGATGTATCACACTATATACTGAGACTACCATCAAAGGATGTATCTAAACTGCAGCATCGCCTGTGTGGTGATAGAACGCTGAGGGAAAGTAACAGAGACACGACGCGAGTACAGTAAGAATGATTATGTAACCTCAGACTACCGAAGCAGTAATGAAGTCCCATGAAGAATCAAACAAGAGAACAGACAGGTGTAAGTCCTACTGGATTGACTGAGGAGAAGAAGTTACAGGCGGGTCCTTATATACGACGAGTAGATGTGATGAGTAAGATAAGACCTCGTAAGCTGACAGCTAAGACTCGGGTGGCCGCGTGACTCCCAACCGTTACATCCCCCCCTCCAGCGAGCTCCCTAGCTCGCTCAGTTGATAGCGTTATCGATGTCTCCTGCTCCTCCATTTTGGGCCAGTCCTTCCGTGCCGAAGTCGACGAGCTCGAACGATCCGACATCAACGGCGTCATCTGTGCCGGTAGCTGGGGCGTCGTGGCCAACAGTACTTTTGGTCGCGTCTAATCCGAGATCTTCGGCTGTGACCAGCGGCGCCTCTTCGATGAAGGAATCACCAGGTACAGGTGGAGGTAGGATAGTGGGCTCAGGAGCTCCACTGAGGAACTGGGCTAAGTCGCCGAACTCGGACAGAGTGTCATGCGACATTGAAGAGTGGATAGATGGAGTATGAGGGGCAATGTCGAAGGTTTGGGTAGAGCCGGCGGTAATTGCCGAGGCAAGGTTGATCGCCGACTGAGTCGAAGTAGCCGGCCGGCTGCCTTTACTAATGGAATTGTTGGTCCTCGAAGCGGATGGCTGGTGCGAGGTGCTTGCACGGCCAGGGCTAATGGTCCTCGCCGAGTCGTTTTCGCCCTCGTACTCATCAATCGCCATGTCCCAGTCTCCACCGTCGTACTCGGTAGCTTCTCCCATTCGCCTCTCGTCGCGGTGGGTCTTCTTCGGCCTCTCTCCTGTGGTTTCGTCCACCACAACCTCGTCGTCTCTGACCGCCTCCAGGTTTCCTTTCTCCCCTCTCATTACCCAACTCCCATCCTCTCGCTTTCATCGCCCTTTGTTCCGCCTTCGCTTCTTCTCGCTGGAGCCTCTGTCGGTCCCAGCGGATCTGTTGCATAGCGAAGTGGTTACCAAGGTCATTCACCATGCGTTGTTCGCGAGTCGTCGACGATGCGTCGGGGATCCGATCCCAGAATACGGACGGCGTCGGCTCTCCGTAGTCCTCGCTGAACAGGCTACGCCCACTATGATCGGTTGTGGAGAAGCGATAGATGGGGTGGTCCTCGTCATTGAACGCTAGGGCGATGGTAAGGTAGCCCAGAGGTTCGACGGGAAGGGGCTGGGAGCACGCGCGGTTTCGGATCGCAGCGCTGTGTTCCAAGCATTTTATCAGCTGATCTTTAGTGACGTATACCTTCGAGCTGGTGAAGGCATCATCATAAACGACGAAGTCCTCTCCCACTCGGGTAAAGTGCCTCAAGCGGTGTCGAGGAGTGGTCTGAGCGGAATATGTATGTCCACGCAGACGAGGATTAGGGCGAGCCATTGGAAAGGTAGTAGGTTTCGAGTCGCACGGGGTGGCACGATGGTGAAACGACTCAACTCAATCAAGAGCTAGCGCTATCATCAGACAACATGCCCTAGCGAAACCACATCAACTCAGTAACTAGAGCTGAGGATCAGACTAGGCAAGCAGGAGCGCTTGGCCCATGAAGTTCAAGAAGAGGAAACTCCAGGAGAACAAGACTGGAGAGCCAGTGCTTGTCAACCCGGGTTTATATACTATTGACAGTGTTTGTACATGTTGTGGCTAAACCTTAACTATATGACTAGTAAACCTTAACTATATAACTAGGTATGACTAGATATGAGTCATGGCGAGTAACAGCCAATAGCGTATATGACTAGGAAGCGAGATGAGTCAGCGTGAGTCAGTATGAGTCACGGTGAGTCATAATGAGTCAATAAGAGTCTGAGTCATGGTGACTCGGTATGAGTCATGGACAGTGGGGAAGATGCACAGCCACGCACAGCCACGTTACGTAAGCGAAAGGCTAGACCTAGCTGATGTCAGCAGGTCACGTGATGTGATCTTGATAAGATAAGATAACAGAAAAGGGAGAGAAAGCGACTAAGTGCAAAAGTGAAAGAGAAACGTAGTAAGTGTAGGAAAGACTAGGATAAGGAACTGAGCGTTCGTAACACTACCTCCTCTCTATGGATCGTATTCCAGACGATCAAGACCTTGCAAAGATATCAACCTGTGAAGAAGCACGAACATTGTGCAATGAACGGCGATGATGATGATGATATCGAGAATCATGATGATGGGGACGGGTGGTAGGATTCTCAGAATCCGGAATTGGGATAGTTGAAATGCAAAACAGCATGTGATGATGACAACGTATCTGCGAGTGCGAGCATTGCGATAGTTGCGAGCGATGACATTGCGAACGACAGCGGCGAAGGCGTGTGAGTTCATTGTGATGATTGTTTCAATGATGGATGTGAATGGAGAGCAAGAGCGTAAAACATCACTCTTTATACCTTTTCGGTTCTCGGCACGGTTTCCAATCAATTGATGTTTTCATCGTCAGTCTGACTCGATCGACTGTCATGCAGTTGCAATTGTGACTCGAATAGAATTCTGAGTCATGCTGTGTAAGCGCAGTGCGGACGGATGTGTATCGTGGGAAATTCTAATTGCATCCAGTGCAATGTCAAGAATAGACCTTGGTTTTCACGTGCGAGTATATTTCGCATAGCTTTCAATGCGCAAGGCATTTCAGGTTTTGACCTTGTAAGCATGAATCAACGATGTAATTCACCTTGTGTTCGTCATGGGATATGGAAGCTTCAAGCGTACAGCGTTCCGACCAATCAGATTTGCGATTGCGTAAGGTTCTAACCTTGTAAGAAAGGTTTCCTTGGATTGTATCAACACGTTTCTCGAGTGTGTCAATGAGAATTGCAGCAGCGAGTGCTAAAGCGAGTGGTGATGAGCGTGAAGATTGTGAAATCCTCAGAAATGCGCGTTCTCGGTAGAGATTTGGATTCTTCAAGCGACTGCAGCTTGGAATTTGGGCGAGAGAAAGAGATTTTGAGCGAAGAAAATGATTATGGTTAACACCATTATTGTTCGTACCCTTGGTACTCTCTTGTACTCTTCACACTAGCGTGTTCATAGTGTGTCACTTGTCGTAACACCTGTCGTAACACTTGTGTCATTGCCATAACACTTTGTGTTCCTTGTGTCACTCTCGTTCCATTGGTGTTCATTGGTAACACATCTTCGTGTGCATTCCCGCAACACTTCATCGTGTCACTACCATTCCACTACCTCCTCTCTTTGGTTTGGATTCCAGACAAACCCTACGGAGAACCAGACCCTACGGTGAACCCACAGAGGAACTCTATGGTTCTTTGGCCCGGTCGGCCTTCTCGATACTCGATGGAAGTAGGAGTTTCATGTGGTCTTGACAATCCCCCCGGTAAAAAAAAATTCACGGTTTCTGTAGGTTTCTTCACAGATAACCGAAACGACGAGTGGTTTGGGATTGTTCGAGCGATGAGCGACAACAGCTCAATGGAATTCGATTCCATACTTCGAGTGCTTGAGACAGCAGTGAGGGTTGATAGCGATGAGCGAAAGCAGCTCAATAGATTTGGATCCTAGACAATGCTATTCAAGTAGCAATGAGCGGAAGCAGCTCTGTGGGTTTGGATTCCAGACTACTCGGATTTCATGCGCGTGGCAGCGGTGTGCGCAAAGCAACGAGCGAAAACAGCTCGACGAATTTGGATTCCAGACAGCGGGCGGCAAGAGTTTTGGATTCCAAACACGTTCAGGGATAACACCTCAGTAGGATAGACACTAGTGATAGCGTTCTTGACGCGATGTGTCGGTGACAACGATGATAAAGTCATAAAGCTGTCTTTCAAGCTTGCTGACGACGATAGGGACAAGGGAGATATGCGGTAACAGCATACGAGCGAGTTTCAAGCTTTCAGTGATGTCCGTGAGGGACAATGTCTTGACTGGTAAACACAGTGTTCCGTTCCACTCGATGGAAGGGGTAAAAACGCGACACGGAGTACGATGATGTTCGTCATCATGAGGTGTTCGACAGTTGTTAACTCAACGAAAGCAGTTGAAGTGTCGTGAACGCGGTAAACAGAAAATCAAGTATCCAGTTCCACTCGATGGAAGGACAGAGGACGCGGCACGCTCATAGGCGGCGGGATTGCTCGACAAGTAGATACCTACTGTCAGCGATGACAAGGCGCGAAAACAGCGCAGGTACCCACTTGCGATCGACAGTTGAGTGGCGTACTGGTGACGAGACGACTAAACGATAACGATAAAGTCGTAAAGCTATCTTTCAAGCTTGTAGATGTCGAGGGAGACGAAGTCGAGCGGCGGCGGCTCTTGCACGTGAGTTGCGATAACTCAGGGTATTGATCTTCTAAGTACTGCTAGAGTACTGCATGTTGATTGTCCAAACCGGTATAGAAGACCAAGTGAGGTTCAACAGATCGTGAAGCTATCTTTCAGGCTTCGCGGGTGACGGCGGCGAAATGCGCAACAGAGGTAGACACTCTAGTTGCAGGGGAATAGTTGCAGAGCAACGGTGACGATGTACACGGTAGAGGTAGACACTCTAGCAGAGTCGCGAGACAGCGACGACGATGTACGCAGATAGGGATGTGGGGTGACGACAACGACGAATGGGTAACAGAAACTGGGCACTAAATGCTGACCCATGAGAAATGAAAAGCCAGAAGGCGAATTCGTGACGTCAACAGGTGATCACGCAAACCTGGATCATGTGTACACGCAAAGGCTATTGGTAATACCCAAGCGATCTCCAATGATCAAAGAGCCCCTTGTGCACTATGGGGAACAGCAACATTATCCCGTTTAGAACGGTGGACAGCCGTATATGCAGCAGTGGGAACAGAGTTGCTTTCTCCGAGCGTGTCACGTACGCCAACGGTCAAACGACCAACTCTTTAGCCCTAGAGTCCGGGCAGTGTGATCAAGTTTATCCAAGTGTCATGACGCAGTCATCAACACTCGGTAGTGACTCTTTAGCTCACGACCAAAGCTAGGTAGGTCTGAGTATGTGGCGACGATGACGACATGTTGCGGACGCAGCAACAGTGATGTCGATATGAGCTGGCTAGCAGCCTCGACAGTGACAAGGATGGTGAGCGCGACGACAGCGCAATAGACGACAGAGGTAAGCACTCTGCTAAGGTTGTAACACGGTGATGACGTACTGTTGCGATAGCAGCAACGATGAGCTCGATCTCGATGAGCATGTACGCGGACGATGGCGACGAGCTGACTGGCAGGCTCGACGATGTTGACAATGATGAGCTGACTTGCAAGCTCGACGATGACGACGACAATGACGTCGGATTTGCTGACCGAGTTATCTTCAGCGATGAGGACGATGGTGAGCTGGCTGGCAGACTCAACGCGGACGACGATATGATTTGCTGACCTAGTTATCTTCAGCGACGACGAAGCACGTTTCTCGATTGTGCTGGTACCCACTTGCGACGACGGTGAAGTGGCATACGATGGTGAGCTGACTAGCAGCAACGATGGCGAGGCGCGAACAAGCAGCGCAGGTACCCACTTGCTACGACGGTGCAGATGGCGTACAACGAGTGCGGCAGTGACGAGACACTGAGGCAGAGAGGATTAATAAGAAGTCTTGTTCTAATGAAACGACTCAACTCAATCAAGAGCTAGCGCTATCATCAGACAACATGCCCTAGCGAAACCACATCAACTCAGTAACTAGAGCTGAGGATCAGACTAGGCAAGCAGGAGCGCTTGGCCCATGAAGTTCAAGAAGAGGAAACTCCAGGAGAACAAGACTGGGGAGCCAGTGCTTGTCAACCCGGGTTTATATACTATTGACAGTGTTTGTACATGTTGTGGCTAAACCTTAACTATATGACTAGTAAACCTTAACTATATAACTAGGTATGACTAGATATGAGTCATGGCGAGTAACAGCCAATAGCGTATATGACTAGGAAGCGAGATGAGTCAGCGTGAGTCAGTATGAGTCACGGTGAGTCATAATGAGTCAATAAGAGTCTGAGTCATGGTGACTCGGTATGAGTCATGGACAGTGGGGAAGATGCACAGCCACGCACAGCCACGTTACGTAAGCGAAAGGCTAGACCTAGCTGATGTCAGCAGGTCACGTGATGTGATCTTGATAAGATAAGATAACAGAAAAGGGAGAGAAAGCGACTAAGTCCAAAAGTGAAAGAGAAACGTAGTAAGCGTAGTGAAGTGTAGGAAAGACTAGGATAAGGAACTGAGCGTTCGTAACACCTTCTTGAGTCCGGTGACAAATCTCTGTGCAAAGACCGATGATTCAAAATCACAGTGCTTCTGAACTTCACAGCCAATCTCCTCGAGCTAACCCGCCACTAATCCGACTTCTTACTAGATTGCCCTGATGCATCCGGCGAGGCTCCGCAGAGGCGCAAGAGGCACTCGATCTCAAACTTGAAGGGCCCCATCACAATGGTAAGCTTCTCTTACAATCATTTAGTATAGAATCCTTCTAGAAATCGGGCGTCTGATCTCTGATCTCCGCTCCTATGGTTCACAGAAGTATTAAATGGTGTGCCGCGCCTGCCTTTCCACCACGATTACCACCCAGTCCCACCGGTATGATGTCGTCCACTCAGCCCAACCAACCCGACAATGCAGAAGGAGAGCCACAAGTCCTTCACCTCAGCGTTCCATCGGCTGCCGTACTGCGGGCATGCAATATCGGGTTCTATCAGGCGCAAGGTGTTGAAATGGTGTGAAGTATTCGCCACTTGCTGATGTTAGTGCTGACGAGGTGGTCACGATAAGGAATTCCGGCTGCGTATTCAACCAAGGCAAAGGCCCAGCGAACACAGCATTACGATTTCGTCCGACGATATCATCGTAGACCCCTTGGAGGACGCGAAGCCCGAGGATGGTGTTGCCGCTGATTCCGAAGCCACCTACAACACGGAAACGCATGTAAGTAAACTTGCGTTTCTTTCCTCTGTCCCAAAACTCACTCAGCAGTCACTGGCACAGACCACCACTGGTGAGGCCGCTGCTGACGGGAACACATCCTCAGAGACTATGACACGTGTAAGCGAGTGTTCAGTTCTCATTTCCAAACCAAGTACATTGATTTAATAGACTCGTTCCGGAGGAAGGACTCGAGCGATAGCGCGTTCGCGCGAGACACGGTCCCCAACAGCCGGACCCAGTGCCCGCAGTCTCGGAAAGCGTCGTAGGATGTCGAGGGATTAGTTCAAGTTGGCATGCTCGCTCCAAATCTTACCATGTATCTTGGCTATCACAATAAAGCTTGATTCAACATGTCTCTGGCACACACATGAGTGAATACTGTTAGCTAGCATACTAAAAGTGATGGAAAAGCGAGGGGAAAATCCCCCGACACGACACAAGCCAATAGTACAGCCGCGTGCGGCGAAGGAAGACGTGCACAGCATGTAAATTTTCGCAACATATCGAAACATAGATAGGTATCATTTGAATGTTACGGAGGCTCTGGCAGCTGATGAGGCGGAGGTGTACCTACATTGTCCCACAGAGGCTTCAAACTACTACACAATTCAAGTAGCAAAGATATATCTAGGAGGCCTGGCAGAGCCTCCTGAAGGATGCTCGAAGACAACTCGAAGAGGTCATGCTACTATATTCGGACTATAGGTGAGGCGAGAGAGGGATGTCTAGCCTTACAGGACATATACACTCCACTTAATAAACCACCCTCAAAGGTCCTAATCACCTCCGAAAAGTGCTGCCTAAGGTGTAGTATAGGATTTGGATTGGCTTGTGCGCCGTTTGCTGCAGTTGCAGCTCCACCTGCTGTCGCCCCTAGGTCATCATTGGGGGGGTTCTTGGCGGCTCTCTGAACCCCCTCTCTGACCGTGGGGAGTCTCGAACCAGTACCGTGTCTCAGACCGTCTGTTGTGGGGTGCCCGGAGGCGGTGATGTTATAAATTTCGGTGATCGGTTCTACTGGGTTCCACCGCCCGATCGCTAAGTGGGTCAGGGGGACATGTCCCGGTCTCCCGCGGAGGATTTATGTCAGTTCACTTAACGAGGTTGGCACAGACCATTGCCTTGTTAATTACCTGACTTCGCCACAAAGGCACGGAAGTCCTTGACCTAAATAGGTCTCCGCTTGTGTTTGGGTGCTGCTATGCTTTCCTGTCCCACGTACGGTCAGTATATGTGGGCATGCAGTTGTTCCTTAAGACTTCACCCAGTGTCTTAGTGTGTTTTCCTGATTGTCGTGATCCGGAGTCCTCTGTGTGGTCCGTTATGTCAGTCAGGTATGTTGGGTAAAACATTATGCATTGGCATCGTGGATATAACATAGTAAGAGATGGGAGGGGTTACGACTGAGGGGGGATTGTGGTATAGCACATAGAGGTACCGAGGGGGATTGCGTAGCGGTTGTTATTTACGTATGGTTCGGGTATGATAACATTACCGCTTCCGTAGTTCACCTGACGCCCATCACCTGCGTTGGTTCCTGGACCGGCGGGCGCCGTTCTGTTGGTTTGCGGCAGATGGGTTGATCTTGGGTCCTTGCCAGCCTTCGAGGGCCGGGAAGGGGCATAGGCCCCGGGGGTGGGTGAAACAGTGGCAGATTTGGCATTGGCGGATAAGCCCCACCTTGCCCGTGCCGAGGAGGGGGTCAGAGTACTGGATGGATTCAAAGAGGTCACGTAGGCGTTGCCAGATCTTGGGCTCCTCCGTGGGGAGGACCGCGAAGACGTTAAAACGCGGTGTCGAGATGTTACCTGCGATCTTCATCTCGAGGAGCTCTACCTTTAGGTTAAGGTTGATGGTGTCAAATGACTTGGCTAGCCATTCGAGCTGCCTATACTCCGGGAGCTCGGCGGGGAAGTTTGGGTCTGTTGTGATGATGTCCGTGTACTTATCGTAGATGTGGTCCTGGTTCCAGGTCTGGAGTATGACGTGGCGGATCTTCGACGCGTCCTTCGTGATGAAGTGGTCAAGAGGGAAGAGGAATGTTGGGAGGTTTGGGAAGAAGGGGAAGATCTCGAAGGTTATGGCTGGGGTTGACCAAACACGGGTGTTGAGCAACAGGTCGTGCACGCTAGGCGGGACGTCGTACACCAGGAAGGTTCCTGGTGCCGATTTGGCGTTCTGGGCACGCGGGGGCGGAGCGATCTGTATCTCGGTTGACCCCTCGTGTTGGAGGTCATAGGCGATTCCGGCGATAATGTTGCGCATGTTGCTGATGATGACTTGAGTTCTCTCCGGGGTAGTGGTATCCGCGTCATGGTCAAAGATGCGGGCGAGGAGCTTGGGGGTTATGACTCCGTTCTCCCACACTGCGATGGCGGCCGCGTCGATGTTATCGAGGAGCTGGGTGCTCTGGCGGAAGTGGGTGAGGGGGAACCCGTTGATTGGTCTGGGGGTGTGAAGCGGGAAGGCCCCAGGACGTGGGGTCAGGGCCTGGTTGAGGGCCCTGTTCCGGTTCTCCGCTGCTGCCTCGAAATGGGCCTGGAGACGTGATGTGATGCTTACGGGGGTTTGGGGGACAAAGGTGGGGGGGCTTGGCGTTGCCTCCACCATCATCATCGCCGCCACTCGAGCCTGGCTCATGGTTGGTGGTGGCGGCGAGAGGGGTGGGGCGGGTGCCACTGCCTGCTCAGTAGGGGTGTCGCTGGGTATGGCAGGGCGGGCCTTCTTTGTGATCGTAGGTAAAGTGAGTGTGGGTGCAGCTTGTGGTGCGGGTGTGGGCGTATCATCCCTGAAGGGGTCTGGGGACGTCCTCGCGGGCTGAGTGAGGGGCAAGGGAGTGAGGTGGTCACCGGGGGAGGTCTCCATGAGATCGTCTGGGGGGGCAATGGGGGCAAAGCGGTTGGAGGATCTGGTTGACCTGAGGCGCTTTCTGGTAGCTGGGGGGGGGGTGTTAGTGAGTGTGATGGTTGGGTTGTGGTCTCTTTACCTGGGGCGTCTAGATCTTTGATATCCGTTGGGATGTCCTCTTTTCCGCTTTTCGCGATCGTCATGGGGAGGTGACTTAAGGAGATGGGGGGTATAGTGGGGGAGGCTCTTTATATGTTTTTAGACCGGTTCCGGGTGGCCGGGGCGAGCGTTATCTCGGGTGTTCGGTTCGTGATGATATTAGTTGTTTCTGGTTCGGGGTGGTGGTGTGGCATCGGTTGGTGGCCTCATGTTGGGGAGCTTGGGGTTCGTGTCAGCGGGGTTGTTGGCTCGTGGTCCCCCTGGCCTTGGTAGGTTTGATTGGCGTATAAACGTGATAGTGGGTGTGTTCTAGGGAGGTGATTTGGCAGCGGTTTGTGGCCTCATGTTGGGGGGCTTGATGTCATGTCTGCGGGGGTTGCGCTCATGGTCCCTGTCTGTTTTTAGTACGGCCCGCTTGTATGATGGTGGTCTTTTAGTGGTGGTTTCTAGCGTATGGGTGGGGTGGCCGCTGTTATGTGTGGTGGACGTGGCAGGGGTTTCGTTGACAGGTATGCATGGCTTTCCTGGCCTCGTGGTGTTTTACCTCTCCGGGGTTTCTGCCATTGGTGATTGGGGGTGGTTCGTGCTTTATCTCTAGGTCGGTTGGACGGCACGGGCTATTTTATTTAGGTGGGGGGCGCCTGGTCGCAGCTCGACTTAGGTGTCGAGCATCCTTGCCCGCGTTTTTAGGCGTGGGAAAACTGACCATGGTTGTGGTACGAGTTCAAGGAGCCCCCCTGCACATGATTTCAGCGGTTAGAGATCGTGAAAGCGGTCTCTCACTGCCGGACTCAGCGTATAAATATGTCACCAATGTCCAGCATCAAACATGTACCCTCTCCTAAAATACCCTTTTCTAACTGCTCTAGCTAACGACCGTCGTGCAGAGTCACTGCGGCGTTCATCATTCCATTGACAACGACACAGATCGACACTGAACTCACACGGCGATGATTCCAGTTGGAAAGTTATTGTTTTCTGCGTTTGCATCCGGCGTGGGTTTTGCTCTCTGGAAACTCTTTGGTGTTGTGTATCAGCAGCTTCGGTCTCCGTTGCGTAACCTCCCTGGTCCGAAAGGCACGAGCATCATCTATGGAAATTTGGGGGACATATGGCGAGCTGTGAGTCGCCCACTTCGAGCCTGTATCGAGCATGTTCTAACTTTTCGTCCTGTCTGCTTCTAGGAGAACTCGGTACTCCACGAAAAATGGGTAGAGGAATATGGGAGCACGCTGAAATACAAGGGGTTCTTCTGCGTATGCTAGCGTCCCTCCGACTCTTCAGTAGTCACCGAGATGCTGACCATGCTTGACTTTCAGACGAACCGGCTGTTCACTATGGATCTCCGTGCCATCAACCACGTTCTCACCCACAGTAGCGATTACCAAAAGCCGTCCCAGGTCAGATATACCTTGGCACAGATTCTTGGTGAAGGTATGGGTCATTATTAGTGAAAAATCCATTTGGCACATACCGACTGAATATCTGCTAGGTGTGCTCTTCGTGGAGGGAGCTCAGCATCGTCAACAGGTTGGTATCTCTTTCCCTGATGGACCAACACGGACTGAATCATTCATTCAAACAGAGGCGTATTATGGTAAATCGATTTTCACAGATACTTGAATGCTTTGATTGAATGATATCCAGAACCCAGCATTTGGTCCCGCACAAGTCCGCGCGCTCACGGATATCTTCGTCGCAAAGGCTATCGGGGTGCGTTCTTCCTCCACAGTTTTTCATTTCCAATCTCAGCCTGCGAAAACAACTAGCTCCGTGATGTATGGTCATCCGAAATCGCCAAGGACCAGGCAGCAACAACTACCGGTGCACGGCTCAACATCATGCCGTGGCTGAGCAGGATGACGCTTGACGTCATCGGTCTCGCAGGTATGTGGGCCCCGTCTCCCGAGATCTGACTGTTCATGCGAATGGGAACGCCGCTGATCATCGAAACAGGTTTCAACTACAAATTTGACGCGCTGAATGCGAACGAGAAGCCAAACGAGTTGAACGAGGCGTTCTCGACCATGATGTCAGCTAGTACGCGGTTGAGCATACTTCCCATGTTACAAGCTTGGATTCCACCTCTCCGTCTCATCGTCAGCACCTTTTCCATTGTTCTTCTCTGTCTATGCGTTGAGCCCTACGTTTTTTCTTCTTTCTCTGACAGCCAAGCGATCGTGCAAGGAAGATCCAATTCGCTCAACGGACGATGGCCCGCATCGGGAAAGAGCTCCTCACGAACGCTAAAGCAGCTGCCCGGGAAAAGGCGACCGAAAAGGGAGAGATCGAGAAGAACAGCTTGGATGGTCGCGATCTATTGACGCTGCTCGTCAAAGCGAACATGGCGACTGATATTCCGGAGAGTCAGAAGTTGTCTGATGAGGATGTGTTGGCTCGTGCGTCTACTCGTTCATCTTCCCGATCGTATCAGCTTAGCTCTGACATTTTATATTATTCCCCTACAGAGGTACCGACGTTCTTGGTCGCAGGTCACGAGACAACCAGGTATGGGACACGTTTCGTGCGACACATCGACTGGTCAAACTGATGACTCACGTGTTCTTGAATAGCACGGCAACCACATGGGCACTCTTCGCGCTCACTCAAGCACCCGAGATCCAGAGCAAACTCCGTGAAGAGCTCCTCTCCATCGACACCGAGACGCCCGATATGGACACCCTCATGGCACTTCCCTACCTCGACGCCATCGTCCGTGAGACACTCCGCGTACACGCCCCTGTGCCAAGTTCTGTCCGGATCGCGATGAAAGATGATGTGTTGCCCCTCGAGAAACCATTTACGGACAAGAATGGTGTCGTCCATGATACCATCAGGTCCGTGCCCTTCCATTCGAAAGCGCATCCAACACTTTCTCACCCAAAATGACTCACAGCATCAGCAAAGGCGACCCCATCTTCATCCCCATCCTAGCTATCAACCGATCGAAAGAACTCTGGGGCCTTGACGCCCACGAATTCAAGTACGTTACACGTTGTTCCGGAAGACGCGCTCGATCACTCACTAATCCCCCTTCCGAAATTACTTATTATTATTATTAGACCAGAACGATGGGAGAACCTCCCCGAGACTGTGTCCCATATCCCAGGGGTGTGGGCTCATATGCTCAGTTTCCTCGGTGGACCTCGCGCATGTATCGGTTACCGTTTCTCCATCGTCGAGTGAGTGTCCTCCTCTCCGTACAGTCATTCCCTTTTCATCGCTCACCCCCAACTCTCTCTCTCTCCGTCCAGAATGAAAGCCCTCCTGTTCACGCTCGTCCGCGCCTTCGAATTCGAGCTCGCCGTCCCCGCGAGCGAGATCGGCAAAAAATCGACGATCGTGCAAAGGCCTGTGTTGAAGAACGATCCGACGAACGTGCCGCAGCTCCCGTTGTTGATCAAGCCCTACCAGAGGTCGTGAGATGCAAGCGCGTATGGGTATATAAAGCTGCTCGATAATTTATTGCGATCTGAAATTGGACTCGTGATTTTGCCTCGTTAACATACGTCCGGGCATTTGATCTTGGTATCTACTTATTATCGATCGTTTATCTACTTTTTGCGATGTAGAGTTAGATAAGGCCCAGATAATTAACGGACTGTTGTAATCGCCTACGAAAGTGAGAATGTCATGTAGACCACTTTGTGTCTCATCAACGGTCCTCGGTGCAGACCGTTCGAAGAAGCAAGATGGGGACTTGGGCCAGTTTTAAGACCCTTCACTGGCGCGGATTAGGCATCACGCACGAATGGAACACAGTTTTTTTTCGTTCATTCCAACAACTTGTGCAACACCGTTGCCCGTGCCTTGGCCGCAACCACACACTTATCCAAAGACCCCATGCCACCCACTGCCGTCCCCAACACCTCACCATCTCCACCATCGCTCTCGCCCATCGCACCCCGCTCGACGCTCACCACGCCTCCTTGTGTGTCCACGACGATGCTGATCGCAGACGCGAGCAAAGGTTCCTCGAACGATGTCGGATCGGCCAAAAGAGCGGGCGTGCTTCACAAATAGTGTTCAGGATCATTTTGAGAGAGACGACGAGATGGTGTGACATTACCTCCCGCCCACACAGCCAAAAGTAAGACCGACAACCCGACGATCCTTGTTCAGCGTCAATGAATCGCGGATCGTGCGACTGCACGTCGTGTTGGACGTGTCCGGATTAAAAGTCGCTCGCGGGAGCGTTGCTGGCATGATCGTCATTAGGTCCGAGTGACAGGCGCATCGTATGGAGGATGCTCACTGTTGCTCAAAGCAGCCATCATGGCGATTAACGCGGCATCGAACGCGTTACCGTCGTAGTTGATGCACGTCGCGTCGATGTAGAGACACCACGCCGCTTGGCCAGGTGATATACAGAGTGACGTGAGAGGTAGTATGTTTGATCTGACGACAAATCAACGCATTAAGAAAAACAGTGTTCAAAATCGGAGATGGACGACGTGCGAACCTTTGAAGGGCATCGTTCAGTCTCTCGGATAACACCTGTGCTTCCTCGGATGGAGGGCCAGGCTTGAATTTTGGTGAGCTCATTGCAGGAAGGTCGATGTTTGGAACTACGTCGATCGATGGACGTGCAGGGTCGGACCACGCAAGGAACAGAGAGTGAAAGGACCAGTCAGACAGAAAGGATACGGAAGAACAATCAAAGGACGTACCTATGAACCCGAGATTGGGTGAGTCGAGTTCTGGCTCTGATATCTCAGCTTTGACACCACACACGATGATCGTCCCGCCCATTCGGACGAGGGCTGAGCCATCAGCCGTGGATATTGATCCTGTAATGAGTTATCGGCTGTGAGCAAAGACATCTTCTCGAGTCAACTGGTTTCAGAAGCGTAGAATGACATCTCCCCGAGTCACGATGTATATCTCCAAGTAACCACGTGGCGGCTACACAGAACCGTTCGGGAATGAAAAACACACCAACGTTGACAAAGACATCTCTCCACTCGCTTGGTTCGCGTCCGTCAGGTCTGAGGCCCTCTGCGAGGAAACGTTCAAGGTAAGCGTGGGGGTGAAGTCGCTGGAATACTTGAGCTCGCAAATCGTCAGATTGTGGGGCTTGCTGAACTGTTCCAATCGGAACTTGTGCACTTGGTCGTTGGTTTGCGAGCATGGACATGATGAGAGATCTTGACCGAATGGGAATACATTTCTTTATTTGGATTACTGCCATTTTGAGAGTGCGTTCGCGCCGTTTGAAAGTTCCAGACGATGTCCTCATCTGCTTGACAGCCCGGACAGACAAAACTATTCGACCTTACACTGTTTGGCCGACAATAAATTTACCGCCAGCGTGTTCGTAACTAACCTTCCACTGAGTCTTCTCTGCTAATGCATCCAGATTTTCAGACCAGATGAGCTGTCCCGAGGTAGGCTCTAAAAGGACCTCTCCCTCCTCGTAAGCGGAAGTGACGTATGCCCGAAGAACCGGTTTAAAATCAGTCACGTTCACGGGGCGTCCGTCGCTGACAAGTTACTTCAACGGGTTTTCGACAAAAGGTTGAACGGGAAGACATACCCAATGTTGCGGAATACCCGCGCGAATTGGGGTAAACCTCCCGGCTGCTCTCGAAAACCTGGAAGTACAACATCAGTAGGTCGTCGTTAAAGAGGTCTGTAGGATTCAGGGTGCTCACCAAGAACGGCATCCACCCTCTCACCAGATTCATTCCGTAGCACCGATCCATCTGACGACAACGGTGATCCATGTTCTCCAACGGGATTCTCGGCAGCCTTTCAGTCTGAATTTCAGCCAACAAACACGACGATTAAAGCGTTACCCACAGAGAGTCTGAAATCTGTACCGTCCTCGGTCCGCCGAAGGTCAAGGGGGTGCCCAGGCTGTGCGGAGCCTGAGTGTCAGTGGCTACTGTAGTCGAAGCCAAACGCACAGTGAAAGGACTCCAGGTCGACATAGGAATACCGACAGGCCAGAGGTTCGATGCAAGGATAGAGTCAGACTAGCGGGAATTTCAGCAGCTGACACGATCTCGAAAAACCAATGCGTACCGCCTTGACCGGGATTGAAGCCATTAATACACTTGCTGGGAAATGGAATTTGAGATCCCCAGCATCAGGTTTGGTGAATGTAAGCCTAGCAACTGTCAATATGATCGTTCAGTGACGGAACACTGCGACGTACTGATTCGTGTATTCCAACGTCTTCGAGTAGTTTCCTTTGCATCGTCCAAGTGTGATGTCAGCCCACCGATGCTTAATCTAGGAAAACGCACCTGTCTTTCCATAGAATGCTTTTCTGAAATCGAGAAAGTGAGGCCTGATATATAAGAGGGTAAATCTGTCTCACTTCCAGACAATCGGATAGGAAGTTATGGGCGCATCGTGTTTGGTATCATATACGTCGAAGAGGAAGATCAGTGTCGCATCTTTCCCTAGGTCCTCGCTGGAATGTCAATGGAGCTCAGTTAAACCTCACCCACTGGCAAAATGTTCGCGGTTACAAATTACCTATGAAATACAACTTTCCGCGTGACGAGAGGGTTGTGTGATTCGGAGATCATGGAGGGGAACGTCTGCAGTTGTAACCGACACGGAGTGTATCTGAATTTAGGGGTACTTATAGTACTCCGACCAAATGGGCCTAGACTTTGCACGGTATGTAGCAGTCATACCATAACATTCTTCTTGTCACGTTGGGTTACATGCGAGGACACAAACAAGTCATCTGTTACATAATTTCCTTCTTTTGGTACTGAACCAACCAATCAGTGGTCCGAGTCAGGACTCGCGCAAGACGACCGTCAACAACATTACGTTACAAGACAACCTGACAGATGACAGAACAGTGTATCGAGCAAGAAGTTAGCGTAGTCGTACTGTGTCAAGCATGGGATGGATCCGTATTTGTCGATAATACAATGGCAGAGAGCTCGAGAAATTCCTGCGATACAGGGGGCATGGAGGAAGGTACGGGGATTTGTGTGTTTCCGGAGTCGAGTGGACGAGTACCGCGCGAAGTCCTCTCGACAGCCTGAGGAACGACATATTGTCGTCGCGAAGCTGCGGTCGCGTCAGGCTCAGGCTGTCGACGGGCGAACAGACCACAGCATCCGATTTGGCTAACCTCAAGGTCTGGGTCAACTGTGGAAGTATCCCTCGACCCCTCACTGCTCTCCTCTCCGGAAGAGGATTCGACAAGGATCGTGAGGGGTGGGTCGTCTCTAGGTGGAGTTCGAGTACGTGAATGCACACTCTCATCATTCACGCTGTGCCTCGACGCGACGTACGTACGCTGTTCGAGAGACAGACTGGAACATTCGTGACGAGCGGGAGAGCGATTAGCTTACTGGCGGCGCGTATCCTGGATATATTGTGTGCACTCGATTGAATACGAGGCGAGGCATTCTCTTCCACCACTGCCAACGGAATGGTAAATTATTCTGCTGCACGCGGGGACCGTCGCGGGATGGGTTTTCTCTCGCTTGCGAGAGATATGGGAGTGCGAGTCGATGTGGTTCTGGGATCTAATGATCGTCAGCGGGAGGTATTGGACGGGAGAGATGTATGGTATATAAACTCACATCAAGAAAATCAAAGTTTGGGATAGTCGAAGGACCGCTGGCGTCAGGCGAGACCACCGCTGGCATCTATACACATTGAAAGTTGGAAACAGCAAGTATAGCGAGTCATGCCAGTGGAACGCACGTCAAGGAGGGAATGCAGGTCCTATAGAAATCCGGTGAGTTATGGAACCGATCATGAACGAACGGTGGTACCTTTCGATCATCGTCATCACACGAGGGGACACGCCAGATGTAGATTCTTCCGTCCATTTCCGCAGAGGCAAGGAACTCTCCTGAAGGCGAGAATGCCATTGCAAGCACGTTGTATGTATTGGGGATCGACTCCATCAGGAAAATGTCACCCCTCTGACGGGCCCTGTCACAACTGTGACACTGTCCAATCTCGACAGATCGAAACAAAGCTACTCTAGTCAGTCAGGCCCCTGCATACAGACAGTTCAGACACTCAGTGGAATTGACTAGGTAATGATACTATACGAATGATGATCAATATACTTATTTACATAGAAAGCCTGAAAAGCATCGAGGGACTCCGAACAGTCGAGATCTAGTGGTAAGAAATCATTGCCATACACTCCGATGAGATGAACCCCTCGAAGTATTGTATCGAGCGAGATAACTGCTCGCGCGCGATCGCCTCTCTCGTTCAACTCCGGTGCTACCACCCACAACCCTGTCAGGTCATCCGGCTCTTCCTGAACAGGTAAGAACCACTCGACGAGAGCACATTCGTACTTCCTTCCTGCGTGTTTCAGAGAGAAAAAAAGGCGTACTCGGGCCACAAGACAGCCTTGCAGCTCCCCGGGCCCTCGCATCCCAACTCCCTCGCGACCTCCGGTATCCACGAGCACGCAGTCATGACGAGCGGGGCCGCCTCGCCAACAAGGTGTTGATCGGATCATGTCGCGGTGGAATCCCCTTTGTCCGCATTGGTCGCTTGGCGCACGATACGTTGTGCGTGCACTCTTGTGAACTTTGATTCGTCCTCGAGCCTTGGGGCACTGGTTAATGTCAACTCGGTCTCCAGGAATGTCGGCATCAGGATTGACTTGATCGTACAAGAACCGACGGATACTGTTGACCAGTTCAGGGTAGCCGAAATGGATGCCAACCTCGGCCGCTGTATGTGGTAGCCCTCGCTCTGTGAGACAAGTGAGTAAGTAGCACATACTCAGACTCCCGTCTGTGAGGGAAACCATACCATGTCGCCGCGTGAGTTTTACCTCATATGTGGGTGGTTCATCATCTCGTTCGTCTTCCGCACCGCTCGCGAGCTCCTCGGGCATGATTGTTCTTGCTACCAAATGTGCTGCAACCAATGGACCATCCATCATGCCTCGCTTGACGAAATCTCTTCTCGCGGCAGCCAACTTGTCCAGCCGTTGATTTGTGACCAACATCTGTCCCAGTGCTTCGAAGCGGCTTGAGCGTCGCCATGGTTCCTTGACTGCCTTGATATGTTTGGACTCCGTGATGGACGAACAAAGTCCATTCGGCGCACCGAACAGCTCAATGAGCTCGCGGTAATGCTTCATTGCGTGTTGGCGTGGCAACGAGAACCCTTCACGGACGCCCACATCGTAAAAAATGATGCGATCTTGGTGGAAGCGATCAACCGCTGCGTCAATAGCTCGTAGACAGGCTTCGTTGATAACTGACTGCCGAACCAGATAGCCGAAGTCCAGGAACGCGCTGAATACACGAACCATTTGATCGGGAACAAGCCCGACAATGGCGGGGAGGTAAACCTTGTCCTGTTCATCAGCATGACACGAATCAAGCTCGAGGATCAAACATACTTTCATCAGAGCCTTTGAATCATCCCCGGTCCATTGTTTAAAGCCGCGCCCCTGCGGGAAGCGTCGCAGACCGGAGAACGGAGGAGCAGCCGCAATTCTGAAATATTGAGATCTTGATCTTCGAGAACATGAGTTGGATCTTACCGGCGATCTATGTCTGCCATTATTTCTGCTGCGCGCGCCTTCCCATGAATCAATTCTAAATACTCTCCTATCCAAGTTACCAAATGGTCCTTGAAGCAACCTTTGATCAGTTGATGTAAGAGGTCGGGTGCGATTAGCATATGGATATCCGCACGGGGAAAATGGGTAGTGAAAGGCTAATTTAGCATTGCGTCATGCGTAAGTCTCGGTTCAATCAATCCCGTGGATAAGCAGTACCTACCACAATGTCCCCGATGATGCCATAATCATCCCATAAAGTACGGTGATCCAGCATCTGTCGCAAATGTTCTGTGTGGTGCTGGGCACGAGGACCCCCCCCACTATCTAGATCGTCGTGCGGTGCTGTACAACTATGTGCCATGAGACTTCCCGACATTAAATAATTGTCAGTTTTCCTTACCGTGCACACCATCCTTGTACAATACAGGCAAGCAACGCTTGCTCAGGATAGTCGGCGATGTAAGGGCCAAGCCCATAGATAGCACGCCGCAAATGCCCGTCAGGGCAGCGGACGATATATGGTCTTGTCATGGCCGGTCGGAGAGACTCCAGAATTGCCGCCAAAGAGGAATGGAACAGTTGTCGACGGAACTGTCGGTAAGCGGGATCATTCTTGTGGGCCACGTCGGCTAGAATAAGTCTTATGAGTATGATGTACAGTATATATTAGTCAAGCTGCGGGGCCTTACTCCATCAGCAACACTGCAAAAAGTCTGAAGTTACTGGAATGACTGGATCAGTTAAACCAGTACGCCAGTTGCTCAGTTGCCCAGTCATCCAGTCAGCCAGTCATTTCAGTAATCTCATTGGTTCATTAGCCCAGTCACTTCTTCAGTAGTCTCAGTAGCTCAGTAGCCCAGTGTTCCAGTCATCCAGTTATCTCAGTAGCCTAGTAGCCCAGTTTCCCAGTCATGTAGTCATCTCAGCAGCCTAGTAGCCCAGTGCCCTAGTCATCCAGCAATCCAGTTGTCTCATTACTCCAGCCATCCAGTATTCCAGTATTCCAGCAATCTAGTCACTCAGTGGTCCAGTAATCCAGTAGTCTCAGTAGTCCAGTCATCCAGCCATTCAGTCATCCAGTCATTTCAGTAATCCAGTCACTCAGTAATCCAGTAATCTAGTCACTCCAGTCACACAAGTCACACAAGTCACACCAGTAACCCAGTCACCAGTCACTTCCAGTCACCTCAGTAATCCAGTCACCTCAGTAATCCAGTCACCCAGTCACCTCAGTAATCCAGTCACCCAGTAATCCAGTCACCCAGTCCCAATTACTAGTTCACTATATCTTATGATTAATTCACACCTTATGACAGTTCAGAAAATGCGAAATATATTATGTCTAACTATTACATGTATTGTGGTACAATAGTTACTAGTTAATGAAGTGCCATGCAACACGAGCAGCTATGTACGAGGTGAGTAGGTGTGTTAGTCAACAAATAAACACGAACCTCTGAAGCCAGCGGGGCTGTTGAGCCCGTGCCGGCCATGTGTTGGTGTCGAGGTTGAAGGTGGGAGGTGGTGGGGGGGAGACAACCCAAGCGGCTGTCGTTGAAGTGAGTGGATGAGGTGATGGGTGAGGAAACACGAACCTCGTGATGCCGGCGGGGCTGCTGAGCCCACACCGGCCGTTTTTTTACGATCGAGTTTGAGGAAGTGAGGTGGTGGGGGGGAGACAGCCCGAGCGGCTCTGTACGAGGTGAGAGAGGATGGTGGTGGGTGAGGAAAAACACACCATGTGCTGCCGGCGGGGCTGTTGAGCCCACGCCGGCCATCGAGTTCGAGGTCGAGGTTGTTTGAGGGTTTGGAGGTGGTGGTGGTTCGTACAGCCCGAGCGGCTCTGTACGAGATGAGAGGTGGTGGTGGTGGGTGAGGAAGAACACACCGTGTGCTGCCGGCGGGGCTGTTGAGCCCTCGCCGGCCGCGTTTTCGCGTTTTTGTCGTTTTCGTGTCGAGAGTGGTGTGGTAGGTGGTAGTGGGCCGAGCAGTGCAAGCGGCTGTTTGCGGGGTGAGCGGGTGGCTTATCACTCACCTCGTGAAGCCGGCGGGGCTGTTGAGCCCACGCCGGCCGCGTTTTCGCATTTTCGTCGTTTTCTTGTCGAGAGTGAGGTGGTAGGTGGCAGCAGGCTGTTTGCGAGGTGAGCGGATGTGGTGGTGAGCGAGTTTTCACTCACCTGGCGATGCCGGCGGGGCTTTTGAGCACTCGCCGGCCGTTTTGCTGTTGTTGAGGTGTGGTGTAGTGGTGAGAGAGAGTCGAAGAGGTGGCGCGGCAAATTCAACATGGTCACGTGACTTTTTCGCGCGGATTTTTTGTCAAGTCCGAGCATTAGGGAAATGTAGCTACACTTTATTAGGATCTCCTACACTAGATAGCTACCATATTTTTTGTACACTTGTGTATGCTTTTTTGTACACTTTCAATAGGTTTGATCTCCACATACTTTGCTACACTTTTAACTACACACTTACTGCGCTTTTTGTACACTTTTGCTACACTCTAACCTAATACACTTTCCCACACTTGTAATTACACATTTACTACGCTTTTTTGTACACTTTTGCTACACTCAATCTAGCTACACTTTCCTACACATTTGATTCAAGTTTTACTACGCTTTTTTGTTACACTTTGCTACACTCAATCACTACACTTGTAACTACACTTTTAGTACGCTTTTTTGTACATTTTAGCTACACTCTATCACTACACACTTTCCCACACATTTCACTACACTTTTACTACGCTTTTTTGTACACTTTTGCTACACTCAATCTAGCTATACTTTCCCACACTCTTGACTACACTTTTACTACGCTTTTTTGTACACTTTAGCTACACTCAATCTAGCTACACTTTCCCACACTTTTACTACACTTTTACTACACTTTTTGTGTACACTTTGCTCACTCAATCTAGCTATACTTTCCCACACTTGTAACTACACTTTTACTACGCTTTTTTGTACACTTCACTACACTCAATCCTAATACCCTTTCCCACATTGTTAACTACACTTTTAGTACACATTTTTGTGGACTTTAGCTATAATCCATCCTATGAATGATTGTAAAATGTCACTAATTAGAATGACTCTATTAGATGACTGAGTAGTACTGGAGTGATTGGGTGAGCTGAGGGCTGGGTAACTGGATAACTGGTATGACTGGTGTGACTGAAGTGACTGGTTTACTGGACCACAGGATGACTGGATTACTGGAGTGACTGGATTACTGAGGTGACTGGATGACTGGAGTGACTTGTGTGACTTGTGTGACTGGAGTGACTGGAGTGACTGGATTACTGGACCACTGAGTGACTAGATTACTGGAATACTGGAATACTGGATGGCTGGAGTAATGAGACAACTGGA